>NW_024121344.1:852392-1002392 GCF_016745375.1 Pimephales promelas | reverse complement strand
TTGCACTGCTGTATTTAGATTAACAGTAACTGATAATTTCCCAGAATGCATTGAAATTCTACTGTGTGCACAGTACATAACTGTTGAAAAAACAATTTAATACTGTGAAAACAACTAAATCTACTGTAACTTACTGTACATAGATTATACAGTAAGAAACTGTTGAGAAAAACAGTATAATCCTGTGAAAACAACAGAAATCATTTACAGTGCACTTTCACTCCTGCATTAAAAGAAAGGAGCACAGTAATTATGGAAATCATGAAAATATATAATGCATTACTCGCAATTTAGAGATGCAAAAACAAAATATATAACATGCTATACATATATTGCATTTTTGATGTGATCCACAAAATCCACATACTGTAAAGATAATGATGCTTTGTGCATTTGATCATTTTCATGCAGCCGCACTGGGAATTATGGGAAATGTTTTCTGTTTGCACAAACATCTCTCCTCATAATCCTTGTAAATGAATAGAATTATCCCGCAAGCTGTTCTAGCTAACAGTAAACAACTCTCTGAACGTAAACATTTCGACGGTAATTTGCTTCCACTTGCTTGAATGGATTAAAATCCTCGTAACACTTTATATTATATGAAGACCATGCTTGTAGCTCCATTTATAAGTATTACTAAGTGTGTGCATTGAAAAAGCAAATGCATGACTTAGTATAAAAAGAATTAAGTTACATTTGACATCATCCTCCAGGAAGTGACATCATTTAGGAGGGAAAATCTTCACTGAACATTAACAGTGGATTTGATGACTTCTGGGATGTGTTTCTCTAAAACGTTTCATGCAATCACAGAAATTGACCTTTTTCATTCATGCAATTATATGCAATCATATAAATGGAAGTATAACTGTTCTTATAATGCAGTATAGGTCATTATAAATATATAGAATAGTAATACGTATGAATAATTATAAACGGGGCTGTAATTCACTATAAGCATGGGCTTTATAGAACGTGTTCATTTTAATCATTTAAGCGAGTGGAAGTGTCATAATTTTTAAAGATTTAAGTTGAGTTCAGTCGCATGGAATTTAATAATTGATAATTCTATTTATTTATTTTGATGGATTATGAAGCGAGAGGTTTTCAAACAGAAAACATTTCCCATAATTCCCAGTGTAGCTGCATGAAAATGATAAAACGCATAAAACATCATTAGGTTTCATCCGCATATTTTATGTCGATTTTGTAACACTGCATCAAAAATGCAATATATGTATGTTTTTATTTATTTATTTATTTATTTATTTTTTTGCAGTTCTAAATTGCGAGTAATAGATATTTTGTGACAATGAGATTTTTTTGCTCACAAATGAAAACTGTTTTTTATAAAATTGATTTTTTTTTTTTTTTTACTACTTTTTATTACACTTCTACTGTATGTGCCATTTGCAGGTTACCACTTTTTTTTTTGTTTGTTTGAAAAAGCATTTTTAAGAAAGCATGCAAGCAAGAATTTGCACTGCATATGAAATAATTCCTCCACGGCTTTACATGGTGACGTTCAGCTTTAGGATGCATCTGCTGTCCTCAGATGGGTGCGTTATCAATGTTGTGTGTCCGCTGTAACTACAGTCGTGATGAATGTGTGTGTGTGAGAGCCACAATCTGAACATTAGAGTCGCTTTATGACTGATGGCGTCTGACGGGATCCGGGCGAGAACAATTTTCAAACACAACACCAGTCGGAGGAGATGATGATGAGGAGGAGTTGAGAACAGATGAAATGATGATGTCGCTGTGGTGAACACACACACACACACATATATATCCAGATCTGACTGTATTTCTGAGGATTTCGGCTCGATATGAACGGAGTTTAGCAGGACACAAACCATCACGCTGAACTTTAGTTGGATATATAAGTTAAAGAAGATGTTTTTAAATGTAATAATCGGATCATTTATGTTTCTGTAACATTATTATCATAAAGTGATCAAACAAAAGCTTACACTGCAAAAAATATATATATTGGTCTACATTTCATTCACAAATATCGACTTATACTTAAATCAAGATTGATTAGCTAAATGACATCTTTTTTTCTGAGAATGAATTCTTAAAGCATGTATAAGTATCTACTTAATATAAATTGTATTGGATATTTTTTCCTCATTTTAAGAATAAGCTGATTTAAATTTGATCTTGTCGTTTGGCTAATCTTTATTCAAGTATGTTTAGATATTTGTGATTGAAAACAAGACAATATTAGTAGTGTCATTTTAGTTTTTATTATAGTTTTATTAATATTGTTTAATATTTTATATAAATAATATTTTATCAATATATATTGTAGTTTTCGTGTTATTTTTAGTTGAACTTTTAGTCATTTCATTATGTGCTTTTGTAATTTGTTTTTTGAAATGTTGCTATTTAGGTTTAATTTATTTTTATTTCAGTTTTAGTTTTGATTTATTTCCAGATAATAATTTCAGTGCTTCAACTTATTTCAGTTCATTGCCAAGACAACATTTCTAACATTTCGGATTATTTTAAGTTTCAACCAATATTTATAAACATAATATTTATGTGTTAGTGTTAAAGTTTTACTTAAAGGAGTTGTTTGCTATTGAACAAAAATTTGCTGATAATTTACTCACCCCCGTGTCATCCAAGATGTCCATGTCCTTCTTTCTTCAGTCGAAAAGAAATTAAGCTTTTTGATGAAAACATTCCAGGATTTTCTCCATATAATGGACTTCATTGGGGACCAAACGGTTCAAAGTCCAAAAGAGAGTTTCAGTGCAAACTGTTCAAAACTGTTCAAACTCTCCTGTTCGAACTCGTTCATCAAAATGAACAAATCTTTTTCAAGCCATTTAGTTGATTCAACGAATGAAACGAACGAATTGACTCAGAAAAAGATTCGTTCATTTTGATGAACTGGAGAGTCACACAGAACAGAGCGAGGCGACCATTTGAGCTTATAAAACTTAAACTTTGTTATGTATTCATTAAATGAGCGATCGTTTCGCTTGATAAGACCCTTATTCATCGTCTGGTGTCGTTTAAAGCCCTTTGAACAGTTTGCACTGAAACTCTCATTTGGACCCCATTGAAGTCCATTATATGGAGAAAATCCTGGGATGTTTTCATCAAAAAACTTAATTTCTTTTCGACTGAAGAAAGAAAGACATGGACATCTTGGATGACACGGGGGCGAGTAAATTATCAGCAAAAGTTTTTTTTAAAAGTGAACTACTCCTTTAATAATAACCCTGAAACAGGTGTTTTTGCAGTGTGCTTGTGCTTTAGTAAGTCCACTAAATCTTTAAAGCTGGTAAACGTTCGTAATCCTGAGACGTGGAGATATGTTCCTCATGTGGTGTGCATGTTTTTTAACCACAGTGTGTTCTCTATCGCCTCTGACTTCAGTCATCTCGTGTGGAGAGCTGCCCACTCCTCCTAATGGGAAGAAGATCGGGACGCAGACGACCTTCGGGGCGACCGCTATATTCACCTGCAACTCCGGCTTTATTCTGGTGGGCTCCAGTGTTCGGGAATGCCTGTCCTCGGGTCTCTGGAGCGGGACGGAAACACACTGTCTCGGTAACGTCTCTTACTCAACATCCCCATGCATTAGCATCGCTGTGACCTTTTAATGCACACGGCTCCGGAAAGGCTTCAGTGGCATTGAGTCTGGATTCCCATAGCAACAGTGCTTTTATTCATTTAATGTTTTCGCATGCAGAGTTAGAGAGCTGCGGTACAAAAGCATCATTATTATTCCTTCTTAAAGCCGGGTTTGACCTTGACAGAAAAAGCAATCCCATAAAACATGCGGTGTTTCTCAGTGGGGCGGATTAAACATCATTTAATATGTATAAGAATCCCTTATTCATCCAAAGAGACTCGAGAAAAATATAGTTACAATTACAGCACATGTGGTCACCACTAATTCACCTTAAACTGCCCCATTATGCTTTCATGCCGTGTGTAATAAGAAAAAATATTAAAATAAAGAAAGAAGTGATTGTGAACTGCTGAAACGAGTCGTCAGTAACTCCAGTCTCACTTCCTGTGACAATGTAACTCATTTGCATAATGCCAGCCTGATTGGCTGAACAGCGTCTCTTAGCTCCGCCCTCTAACGCTGTAGTGTGTTCGAGTTCGTGTTGTTCGTGTCGAGGAGACGCTGTTTTCTGAGATTAACACGGTAAAACACACTTTATATCACTGAGGGAACGAACATTTAGCTTCCGACAGTCGACCAATCACAGCAGACTGGCCAATCAGAGCAGAGCAGCTCTCAGAGAGGCGGAGTTTAGAGAGACTGAAACCGTTTCAGACTCTTCGAGAAATGAGGAGATGATCACTGTATGTTTGAGAAGATGAACATGTTTTTTGAACTTGGATGCATGTAAACCTGTTGTTGGAGACGCCGTAACAGCGTTAGGATCTGGAATTTATAAAAATATACAGTGACAATACAGTGGCAAATTGGTTCCTGTATATTTTGGAACTTAAAACTGTATAATGTTAATATACCAATATACTTGAGCTATCAAAATCTGCTTTTTTACCGTAAAATGTACTTATGACCATCATGGTGGTGCAGTAAAATCCATTCAGGGTTCATTATTAGTGGAAAATGACCAATATTCATGAACAGTGTCACACACACAAACACAAACCAGCTGAGGAGAATCACAACACTACAGACTTTGATTTAAAGCAAAGAAGTATTTGAGGATACGAGAACTGAACAGCTTTACTGAGGGAAAGAACGACTCATTTAAGATAAAAGTGAAAACAATATAATTTAAGTGTATTTCAAATACAAATATTGAAGTGTTTTGAGATTGTAGGGGGATCGACTCGATGACAAGGAAGTGGGCGGAGCTAAAGAGATCTTTTGGCGTGTGTTGACTCTGATTGGTGCACTCTAAAAAATGCTGGGTTGTTTTTAACTCAATTTTGGGTGAAATATGGAAAACCCAGCCATTGGGTTACATTTGAAGAGTTCAGATGCAAAAGCCTCTATAGTGCCATTTGAAATTCTCTTCTAGAATAATCATTTTTATCAAGCTTGTATATTTAAGTTCAGTAATTTCACTTAAATGGCAATTCATATGTAATCTTCATTACCATTTAAGTGAAATTACTGAACTTAAATATACAAGCTTGATAAAAATTTACATTCTTGAAGAAAATTTCAATTGGCATTTAGGCTTTTGCATCTGAACTCTTCATTTTTAAATAACATTTTTTAACCCAATGTTTGAGTTTGTCCATATTTGACCCAAAATAGGGTTAAAACAACCCAGCATTTTTTTAGAGTGTGGGATTTTCTACACAGCATCATGGGTAATGTAGTTTTTCCCCAGGAAATCTTCTGCTGAACGGGATTATTTTCAAACTAAGTCGAGCTGATGGCGTCTGCCGGTTTCAGCAGAAGATGAAGCGAGAGACGGCAGAGGTGAAGGAGTGAGTCGATGCTCTGTGAAGTGTGTCGGCCTCCGCTGAGATCTGTCATCACTCAGATCCCTGACAGATCTCCGCTCTCTCTCTCTCGCTTCACGTCGTCTCGGACTAAAACAACCCTGCGCATTTCTGTTCCGCATTACTCCAGTCTTCAGTGTCACATGACCCTTCAGAAATCACTCTAATATGATGATCAAGAAACATTTATAATTATTATCAGTGTTGAAAACATTTTTTGTGGAAATGGTGATTCATTTTTCATATTATATTTGTGCATTTCACAAAAGATGCACTTATGGTCTTTCATTTAATCAGAGGAAACTGCAGCATGAATGTTCAAAAGCTGATTGTGTTTACATAATATATGTGTGTGCCGTGTATAATTATTTTTGTATATATATAAATACACACACAATGCATGTATATTAGGGCTGTGCAAAAATTAATTGCAACTAATCGCATCCAAAATAAAAGTCTGTGTTTACCTAAAATATTTGTGTGTGCTGTATATAATTATTTTGTATATATAAATACACACACATGCATGTATATATTTAAGAAAATGTGTTATTCATATATAAAATATTGATATTTATATAATATAGATTATGTATTTATATATATATATATATATATATATATATATACAGAATTTAATCGCAAATAATTCTTAAATATATACATGTATGCATAGGTATTTAATACAAAATAATTATACACAGCACACACAAATATATTATGTAAACACAGACTTTTATTTTGGATGCGATTAATCGCAATTATTTTTTGCACAGCCCTAATGTATATATATAAAAAAAAAAATTAAATATATGTATATATTTAAGAAAAACGTATAATCTAAATATATATGCATGCAAATGTTTCTTAAATATGTGTACATTGCAACTAAATTTTGATGGTTATAATATCCCTGTGTTTTATGTGCATGTTGTATGCTTTATACATCCACCCGTAGATCATGTGTTTTCAGTTTTTTAACCGCTGATTGAGCCCTGATTGGTTGATGGAAATGCATTGTTTTCCCAGCCGGCCACTGTGGCGTTCCGGAGCGGATGGTGAACGGGCAGGTGATCGGAGAAAACTTCGGCTACAGGGATACCGTGGTTTACCAGTGTAATCCGGGTTTCCGGCTCATCGGTTCCTCTGTGCGAATCTGCCAACAGGATCACGTCTGGTCCGGGCAGCTCCCGTCCTGTGTGTGTGAGTAACACGCAGTAATACACACCAACGATTGGTTCATATCCAAGAGGATTAGTTTGACATGTAATGCGGGCAGACCCTGAATCAGCTCCTGACAGGCATCACACTCAGTGCAAACACGACCTGCTTTAGTGTGGGAGATCTGGACGTTTACGCCGAAAGCAAAGCTTCTTAATTTTTCTCAGCATTGGAGACTCTTCGTCTACAAATCGATGGAAATATGCTAGCAGTCAAACGTTAGGGCGCACTTGACTTAATGTTCATTATCTTAACAACCTTCTGACCTAGAAAACATGGCTGCACAAAATATATATAATGATTTGATTTCAAATGAATTTGAACAGTGCAGTTCAATAATAATTACTCGAATAATTATGGACAAATGAATGGATTTATATCACCGAACTGCTTTTTTTTCTTCACTGTTTTTTGTACAAAATACAAATACAAAGTCCCCCTGTGGTGAAAATCAAGCTTTTAATATTGTTAATGTGGTGTTTTAATTTAAAGTAGGGCTGTGCAAAAGTTAATTGCGATTAATCGCATCCAAAATAAAAGTCTGTGTTTGCATAATATATTTGTGTGTGCTGTGTATAACTATTTTGTATATATAAATACCTATGCATGCATGTATATATTTAAGAATTATTTGCGCTTAATATTTATAAATACATAATCTATATTATATAAATATAAATATTTTATATATGAATAACATATTTTCTTAAATATATACATGCATGTGTGTGTATTTATATATACAAAATAATCATATACAGCACACACAAATATATTATGTAAACAGAGACTTTTATTTTGGATGCGATTAATCGTAATTAACTTTTGTACAGCCCTAATTTAAAGGTGAGTATTTCCTCCTTAAAACTGCAGTGAACCAAAAAATCGCTGGTGTTTCTGACGTCACAAACCACCTTGTAACCAATCAGATCAACGTGTGATCGTCAACCAGTGGAGTGAGTGAGTGGAGGCGGGGCTCATTTCCATATTCATAGAACCGCGAATACTAAATGAGCGAGGGTGTCGAGTTACATATAAGCTATTTTAAGGCATTTTGCTGATCAAAGATGAGTCTTAAGAGATGAAATGACTTTATTGACGCACGTTTTCCTGGTTTGTGTTTCAGCCGTTAGCTGTGGTCATCCGGGGAGCCCGATCTACGGTCGCACGGTTGGCGACGGCTTCAACCTGAACGACGTGGTGAACTTCTTCTGCAATAACGGCTATATTCTGGAAGGCCCGTCTCGAGCGCAGTGCCAGTCGGACCGCCAGTGGAGCCGCCAGCCGCCGACATGCAGAGGTTTGGACCCCATCCGCTCTGTTCTCACTTTATTTTGATGGACCCTTTAACACATTCTGTTGAAGTAACGTTCCACACACATGTCTACTAATGGTGCGTTCACACCGGACGCGAATAGCACGTCAAGGCCAATTTATACTTCTGCGACGAGGGTACGCCGTAGTGTACGGCCTTTGTAGCAACACTGTTACCACACCGCGCTAAGAGATCCGGTAAAGAAAACATTTGAATTCGCCACTGAGGTAATAACATCGCTGCGAGATCTAGTGAGATGCATTCACATTTCTCCGTTATTAACCGTAGATCTCTATTAGATCAAACAGCGTTGTCATGGAAACCGGGAGAAACATTGTGCCGTGAATGAACTAGTAATACTTTACGTCCACAGACCAGCAACATTCACCATGGATTTAATATAGTAACACTAACTGGAACCAGTTTGGCTGGAAAAGTACTTCACACATCTTTTTCAAGCACTTCAAAACTCAAATATTATATAAATGAATATATATTTAAATGTTATTTTTAATGTGATGACCAAAACATTATTTGTTCATCCTTCAAAGATGACCCCTATTTATAAACCTGAAAGTTTCAAGATCTAGGAAAACTCACACTTATTTAAACATATTTTTTCTTTAAACAAATAGGAAATTTCTCTGGCATTTCTTTCTTTTTGCTCTATCGAAAACGTACCGAACCGTGACTTTAAAACCGAGGTACGTACCGAACCGTGATTTTTGTGTACCGTTACACCCCTAAGTTAGAGCTTATTGAGGTGGAAAAACAGTTAATTTTAGTGAAATTACTAAAACTGAAGGGCAGAAATGAGAGAAGACGTCGGAGGAGATGGTACGTGCGGAAATGTGTAGGAGGAAATGCGATGCTACCAAGCCGACCAATCACTGATCCTGCGGTCCGCGTCGTCGCGACGTGTAGTTACGTTTTTGAGGAGGTGCGCGTCAGGCTACGGCGAAGGGTACGCGATATGGGACGCGTCTCTGCGTATGCTACGCCGTACCTACTAGGGCTGGGTAATAAATATCGATTTTCTCGATATTAATCGATTCTCATTTTTACGAACCGATATCGATTCTTAAGTCTCAAGAATCGATTAGTCATCCTGCATTCAAAAAATCGCAATAATCTTTGTCCTTTGTTACTATTGATATGAAACAAATTTTCAAATTACGTCCATTTTCTTTAGAAATTCAAAAACATAAATAGTGTTTTGTCGCTGTGGCGTGAGATCGCTCTGGAGAAGCAGCAGCGCTGATCTCTCTTCCGGCTTAATAATACCAGTCACAGCGCCAAATAAACATGAATGAGCATCTGAAAGTGTGTTAAAGATACAGTACAACTTATCCAAATCCGGATCATGTCACATTGATTCACTCAATCAGCGTTTCAACCGTGGAAAGACGTCAGTTAAACAGCTTGTAATCAATGTCATGTATCGTCATATTTACCTCAGAAAACCCACATAAACTCGTTAGTCAGCTAGAAAAAATAACTCCAGAGAGGAGCATTTTGCTAAATATATACACCATATTACATATGCATTATAATCTTAATGTTCTTCAATATTTAATGCATATTTGAATAAATCTGGCAAGTTTTTTATGACAGACACCATTTAAATGTTTATATTTCATATAATTTTCTTATTATAAAAATAAATAAAAGTGTAATTTAAGTGATTCATTCATTATTACCTTCCTATTAGGCTAATGAAGCCTAGTAGGCTACAACTAGTCTCCCATAGTTTACAGCATTAGTTAAGAGATTTGATTCCCTTGAGAAAAATTGCCATTTATTGTAACTGATATCCAAAATAATCAATATTGAATCGAATCGAATCGTAATCGAAATCGAATCGAATTGAAAGCTTGTGAATCGAAATCGAATTGTGAAATTTGTCTCAATACCCAGCCCTAGTACCTACTGCGCGCACCCTGCGCCGAAGTATAAATTGGCTTTAGGCGCGAGTGATTTCAATGCAAAGACGCGTTACGGACGTAAAAATTCCTGCGGCGCGAATGAGGCATAGAGAGCGGCACGGTAGACGCGAATACGCTTCATTCGCGCATCAAGTTCGCGCGAATTGAGCGTCTGGTGCGTTAAGCGCAAATGATTTAGTTAGTGCTATTTGTGCATTCACACGTTTTACACGAATTCGTGCGTTGAAAAATCTGAACTTTGACGTCAATTCGCGCTGCGCTAACCAATCAGGAGCCTGCTGCTTGCTCACATGGTGAAGTATCTGGATACAAGACCAAGAGAAACGTGATTATGTATTTCTGCTCAGAAACCACACGGCATACGCTAATAACGTATCATTACTGTCTGGTAACGGTCAGTCGTTTTCAAAATAAAAGTCTCAACAAATGTGTCTGGCGATGTGAACGCAACCTGGAAAACGTTCCAGTAGCTCTTGGGGAACCGTCCTGGTGGCGAGGGAACGACCCGGTGGTGATTATAGCGAGAGTTAAACACTGTGGCGCTGATGGAAATGAATTCTGCTGCGGTTAAAAAAGAAATGACCAATCTCATCTCTGAGCGCCTCTGGCCTTGTTTCAGCCAGCAGAACTCATTCACTCGTGGCCTGAATAGACACAGATTAGCACTGATGTACTGTATGTTTTGAAGCTAATCTCTGCTTTGTTAGCGGCGTGATTATGAGCGTCTCGGAGGATCGGCTGGAGTGTTTGACGCATGCAGAGATCAACAGCCGTGATGGCTTCTTTACATGACTGGAATGTGCTTTGCTCCAATAATAATGAACAAATGAATGGGTGATCTCACCGAACGGGTTAAGATGCTGTTTAGCAAGTTTACAATGATAAAATAGTGTAAGATTATTGTAAATATTTGTAATGGTTCTGTCAAATGATTAATCGCGATGAACCAAAATAAAAGTTTGTGTTTACATAATATATGTGGGTGCACTGTCTGTAATTATTTTTTATATATATATATATATATATATATATATATATATATAAATACACACGCATGCTTGTATATATTTAAGAAATATTTTCATGTATATAGATTTATATATAATTTATATTATATATAAATATTTTATATATAAATAATATTTTTTTCTTAAATATGCATGCATGTGATTTGTGTATTTATGTATATAAAAAATAATTATACACAGTGCACCCACATATATTACACATATTTTCGCGATTAATCGTTTGACAGCCCTAAAAAAACGTTTTATGTTTTCGAAAGAGTCTCCTCTGCTCACCAAAGCTGCATTTATTTGAGCAAAATTACAGTAAAAACAGTGAAATATTATTTGCATACACACAAACTCTCTTCTGTGTGAAATTTTAAACTGCATTAGTTGCAGTAAAAATTGTGAAATATTATTCTAATGTAAATCATCGGTTTTCTATGTGAATATCTACAGTAGTTATTCCTGTGATTTTTCAGCATCATTACTCCAGTCTTCAGTGTCACATGACCCTTCAGAAATCACTCTAATATGACGATCTGATGATCAAGACACATTTTTTTTATTTATATTATTTAATTAATATAATTTGAAAATATATTAATTTAAATTAATAGTTTTATTCAGCAAGCATGCATTAAAAGTGACAGTAAAAGTAATTTATAATGTTACAAAAGAGTTCTGCTTCAAATAAATTGAACTTTTTATTAAAATATGTTTCAGGATTTTTTTCATTTATGTATATTTATACAGTAGTCAACATTTGAAGTGGATCAAAAAAGTTGATCCAGACGAGAACAGGTATTGTTCAAAATTCATGAATAACTTAATAATGTTTTGATGTTGACTACTCTATACTTCAATATTTATATTGCTAAAAAAATTCATTAAAAAACACATAAAAACAGTTAATTTATCTAGTAAAAATTTTTAAAACCAAAAAAAATCATACAGACCTCAAAGTTTTGCACTTTAGTGTATATAACAGAAGTAATCAAATACATCTCCTCAAACACATTATTTATGAATTGTCGTGGCTTGCAACACTGATTATTCCTGTTCTGTTTGTGTTCTTTAGTGGTCAACTGCACTGATCCCGGTATTCCAGCAAACTCCATCAGGAAGAGCAAAATTGAGTACGGGAACTTCACTTTCGGGACCGTAGTTTCCTACGACTGCAATCCCGGGTATTACCTCTTCGGCTCCTCGGTTCTGACCTGCCAGCCGGTGGGATACTGGGACAAACCCTTACCAGAGTGCCTGGGTACGCTTGTCTCGCTTCTCCCCCATCACTTTATTTCTCATTTTATCATTGACCGAGAGGCGACAGGTTGGCCAACACGCAGTCGGTTCAAAGAGCTCTCATGACGGAGACTTCTTTGTCTGTGTGAAAGCTTTAAAAGTTTCCCGCAGTGGACAGCAGTGAATTTAAGACCTTCTCAGGAGTATTAAGGTCAAGAGCACATTCATTAGAGAGACGTGTTCATTTGCCTGTGAGAAAGTAATTGCCTCCTGCTCTCGCGGTCCCTGTAATTGCTTCAAACCTGAACTTGATCGTTTCTCGACGGTTTGCGGGCGAGATGCTAAAGCAACAATCCTGCTCGCTGTCTATTAGTCTTGTTTTTCTCTCAAGTGTACACAGGGTAATTCTGCACTTTACTTACGTCGACAGGGGCTACTTGGGGATCTTAATAAGCAGCCTCTTCCCCCGTCAGCCTTTCAGCCTGATGAATATTGTGGAAAATGTGCACCTCTTCGCTGTTATTCGGGTGCATTTACAATTCAAAAGAAAGCAAACATCAAAACCAGGCCTGAAAAGAAGCTTAGCTAAATTAAATTGAAGAGCTTATGTTTCTTCAGAAGCGCACGAGAGATGAATAAATGATGTTAAGATGTGAACGACTGCACACTACGCAAACCTGAACGCCTTGGTAACTCTTTACAATAAGGTTCATTTATTAAACATTTGTCGATGTATTAACTACCAATGAGCAGTACAGTTTTTGTTCATCTTTCTAGTTCATTGTTCAAATTGACTACAGGCGGACTTTAAGCAGTACAGCTAGAAGAATAAATGTTAGTAAGTGACTGGTGTGTGTCTCCTACAGAGGTGGACTGTGGTCACCCTGGTTGTCCTCCTCATGCCGTCGTGACGGGAGAGAAATTCACCTTCGGATCTACAGTTCACTACAGGTGTTTAGACGGCCGAGCTCTGATTGGTGAATCCACTCGCTCCTGCCAGCTGAACGGCCAATGGAGCGGCTCGCAGCCACACTGCTCAGGTAAGACACGCCTCTTCTTACTCACACTGGAACTACTAGATACTCCGCTACACCGTTTCCGTGAAGTAATGCATTGTGGGATATTATAATACACTGTTTACCTTCTGTGATCCAATAGCAGCCTTGAACTATGAGAGCGGAAGTTGAGTTGTCAATGTCATGTCTATTTTTATCATTTAACCCTCTGATGGTTCTCGGTCATTTCTGAGCGAATAAGTTTTGAATTATTAAAAATCACAGCTTCATCGGAAGGTTATGATACTTGGTGACTTTTTTGGCATTTTGTATGTGAATATGAAAAAAAATTGAGGTCATGATCCGAGCATGTTAAGTGGTCGTAAAAAAAATAGTCACACTCGTGGTCTTCGGTCAGAAATGACCGACCCATAGGAAATGAATGGGAAATTTACAAAAAAACGAAAATTCTCTGAATTTTTGTTTGTACAATCCACAAATCGGCCACGATTCTTAAAAGAAGTATACCGCAGTAAAGGGGTGACACTCTACAATATCAAAAGTGCAAAACATTTACACACACACATAAAAACACACTTTTATACACATACACACCAATAAATTCAGACTACAAAAAAATGTTTTGAATTTTTAAAAATCACAGTTTCATTGGAAGGTTATGATACTTGGTGACTTTTATGGCATTATGTATGTGAACACACACAAAAAATGAGTTCATGATCCGAGCATGCTAAGTGGTCGTAAAAAAATTAGTCACGATTTTGGTCTTTGGTCAAAAATGACCCCCATAGGAAATGAATGGGAAATTGACAAAAACACAAAAAATCACAATTTTTTATTTATTTTTTTACAATTTTTTAATTAGAAATAGTTTTTAAGATTGCTTCATTATATATTCAAATCCACCCAAAAAAAAAAAAAAAGTGTTCATAAACAGCTGGGGAATTCACATGCCTCTCCATAGACAGCTGTAGTGGTTACACCATGATTCCACGCTTTTTCTCTATACTGTAACCAGAAGGTGCTAATTTTCTTCAAAAAATATTTTTTCTGAAGGCCTAGACTCTATATTAAACAAAAATACTGCATTAATATATATTTTTTTAAATAATATATATATCGAAAAATATATATATTTCCATTGAAAAAAATAGACCATAAATATTGCATAAATATTAATAAATTCAATCAAATTGTCTCAAAACACTAAATTAAAAAGAATAAATATTATAGAATAAAAATAAATTGCATTGGTTTCACTGGGATGGAAGAAGTTTCATTTTTAGGCCTCCGGTCACTTCTGACCGGGAAGGCCCAGGACGTGACTCATAAAGGAAGACCATCAGAGGGTTAAGTTACGTAATGTTAATCTGTGAACGAACTGAAATGAATATGTAGAATATGATCATCATCAGAGTGATTTCAGGTGCTCTTCTTCACGGCGTGGAGAGAAACATCAGTCTGTTTTCTCCCTTTCTCGTGGTAAAACCACAGTAACGCACGGCGGCTCGTGGCTTATTGCTGTCAGATGATACGCAGATCTTTTGTATCTGCTTGTGTTTGACAGAGAAATCATGCATTGGACTGAACACATTGTTGAGTGATGCTCGTCTTTGTCTTGGGTCTTATTTCCTGTGATTATGTGTCAGTCTTACACGAGTTAATGAAGTTCAGCTGGGTAATGACTTCTGTCTCTGCGTGACACACACACACACCGCAGCGTTTCTTTCTCCTGACTCGCTGTCTGTTCGAGTTTACTAACATGCACCATCCATACACACAGCACGCAGGCTGAGATCGTGGCAAAACTGACACAATACAGCTTTACATACCAACATTAAATATCAAAAATCACCAGTAATGATGCTAAAATCCTGCTTTGGAATTACATTTTACAATATACAGTCAAAGATGTATTCAGACTCCTTCAACATTTCTCACATTATCAGTTTATTCGTGAAAATGGTGATAAATACTGTATGTGGAGGAACAATTTTTATAAATGTCACAGGTAGTCTCTGTATGAAGAATATTTCAGTGTAATATGTCTCACTTACAGAAATGAACTACAGTACAGTGTCCTGATCACACTAGGGAACAATATCAAAAATTATATCTGGTGTCTGAATAATTTTTGGTTTGACTGTACAAATTAAAACAGCTATATTAAATTGTAATAATTTTTAAGCTACACTGTGTGATTTTTACCCCTATCTAGTGGTGACCATCCAGTGAATATTAGTTTCTCTTCCTCTCAATTCCGATTTCGTTTTAACTCCTACGGTGGCCAATGTAGTCCAAGATTAACATGGCTTCCAGTTCGACCTCGTCCGTGAGAAAAGGCGAAGCTTGAATTAACGAATATGTCCCTCTTTGGCTAATGTACATTCAAGATGGAGGGTCAACATGGCGACCGACAGAACCCCTTACCCGTATGTATTTTCAATGGCATATTATACACTCACGAGAACGAAGTAAATATACATTAATGAGCACATATGTTTTTGAAGTGTTTTTAGCTAAAGTGTAGCTTTAACTTTTTTTTATCAAATGTTGGTGAGCCTAAGAATACATCAAATCTAAATGTTAGTGTTTAAATGCAGCCAGACACACATTTAAACTCACACACTCCTCACTCACTTTTTAATATAATTTTGCATGTATGTAATCTACATTAAGCACATTAATCTCACTCGTACAGTACAGCGTGGTACGTTTTTGTTTCTCTGAAGGAGAACGCTCAGAGATGAAGCGCACACCTCAGTGAAGCAGAGCGACCTCTGAGAGATCACGTGTTCCTCGGGGGATCTGTGTGTTATTCTGTGTGAACATGTTCTCCTGTTCGATGCCGAGACTGTGCTCTGGGATTCTGGGATATTCCACTGGGAATCCCGTCTCTCGATCGCTGGAGACTTCGGGAGGTTTACGACTCTTGGGTTACACAGTCCGGAGTGAGTGAGTGAGTGAGTGTGTATGAGTTAGTGAGTTAGTTAGGGAGTGTGTGTGTGTAAGAGTGAGTGAGTGAGTGAGTGAGTGAGTGAGTGAGTGTGTATGAGTTAGTGAGTTAGTTAGGGAGTGTGTGTGTGTGTAAGAGTGAGTGAGTGAGTGAGTGAGTATGTCTGTGAGTGAGTGAGTATGTGTGTTAGTGAGCGAGTGAGTGTGTATGAGTTAGTGAGTTAGTTAGGGAGTGTGTGTGTGTGTAAGAGTGAGTGAGTGAGTGAGTGAGTGAGTGAGTGAGTGAGTGAGTGAGTGAGTGTGTATGAGTTAGTGAGTTAGTTAGGGAGTGTGTGTGTGTAAGAGTGAGTGAGTGAGTGAGTGAGTGAGTGAGTGAGTGTGTATGAGTTAGTGAGTTAGTTAGGGAGTGTGTGTGTGTGTAAGAGTGAGTGAGTGAGTGAGTGAGTGAGTATGTCTGTGAGTGAGTGAGTATGTGTGTTAGTGAGCGAGTGAGCGAGTGAGTGAGTGAGTGAGTGTGTATGAGTTAGTGAGTTAGTTAGGGAGTGTGTGTGTGTAAGAGTGAGTGAGTGAGTGAGTATGTCTGTGAGTGAGTGAGTATGTGTGTTAGTGAGCGAGTGAGTGAGTGAGTGAGTGAGCGAGTGAGTGAGTGTGTATGAGTTAGTGAGTTAGTTAGGGAGTGTGTGTGTGTAAGAGTGAGTATGTGTGTTAGTGAGCGAGTGAGCGAGTGAGTGAGTGAGTGTGTATGAGTTAGTGAGTTAGTTAGGGAGTGTGTGTGTGTAAGAGTGAGTGAGTGAGTGAGTGTGTGTGTGTGTGTAAGAGTGAGTGAGTGAGTGAGTGAGTGTGTATGAGTTAGTGAGTTAGTTAGGGAGTGTGTGTGTGTAAGAGTGAGTGAGTGAGTCATCAAAAGAGAAAAATCATCTATGAAAAGTTCTAAAATGTGGATTAAAAGCCAAGCAATAGTGTTGTGCAGTGCAGGTGAATCAGAGTTTGTTATGTAAGGAACTCCTCAGCCGTATTATTCCCGCTAAGCTGCTGGTGGGCGACTCTAACCCGATTCACACCTCACTGCTGCGCCAATTAATGCCAACTCTACCCGTTCAGCAGCTTCACCTCTCAAGAACAATCTAATGATGGTTATATAAGCACACACACCACACACACACACACTGACTCAGATCCTCACTCACTCACTCACACACACACCTCACACACTAACACACACCTGACACACTACACTCAGGATCCGTGGTTGTGTGTGTGATGACGTTCGTGACGTGATGAGCAAGAGGAGTGTGTTCTCCGTCCGGACACGTGTGTGTGGTTCCTCCGAACGTGAACAGTATTTCTCTCTGCATGTGTGTGTGATTCCTCTTTAAAACATCAGCATGATGTCGGATGAGTTCAGTCCGCCGCTCGTTTCTGTGCCGAGGAGAAGGAGGAGGAGGAGGAGGAGGAGGAATGTCCCAGATTTCTCATCAACTAAAGCGAGTGTTTGACTGGGAAACACTGAGCCGTCGTGGAGTGCTGCCGTGCCGTTCTCACATCTGTGAAGACTGGAATCATAATCCACACTTGGACTCTTTCTTCTGCATTTAACACTTACATGAGTGAGTGAGTGAGTGAGTGAGTGAGTATATCTGTGAGTGAGTGAGTGAGTGAGTGAGTGAGTGAGTGAGTGAGTATGTGAGTGAGTGAGTATGTCTGTGAGTGAGTGAGTGAGTGAGTGAGTGAGTGAGTGAGTATGTGAGTGAGTATGTGAGTGAGTGAGTGAGTGAGTATGTCTGTGAGTGAGTGAGTGAGTATGTGAGTGAGTGAGTATGTGAGTGAGTGAGTATGTGATTGAGTGAGTATGTGAGTGAGTGAGTGAGTATGTGAGTGAGTGAGTATGTGAGTGAGTGAGTGAGTATATCTGTGAGTGAGTGAGTGAGTGAGTGAGTATATCTGTGAGTGAGTGAGTGAGTGAGTATGTGAGTGAGTGAGTGAGTGAGTATATCTGTGAGTGAGTGAGTGAGTGAGTATGTCTGTGAGTGAGTGAGTGAGTGAGTATATCTGTGAGTGAGTGAGTGAGTGAGTGAGTATGTGAGTGAGTGAGTGAGTGAGTATATCTGTGAGTGAGTGAGTGAGTATGTGAGTGAGTGAGTATGTGAGTGAGTGAGTATGTGATTGAGTGAGTATGTGAGTGAGTGAGTGAGTGAGTGAGTGAGTGAGTGAGTATGTGAGTGAGTGAGTATGTGAGTGAGTGAGTGAGTATATCTGTGAGTGAGTGAGTGAGTGAGTGAGTATATCTGTGAGTGAGTATGTGAGTGAGTGAGTATGTGAGTGAGTGAGTATGTGAGTGAGTGAGTGAGTATGTCTGTGAGTGAGTGAGTGAGTGAGTGAGTGAGTATGTGAGTGAGTGAGTGAGTGAGTATGTCTGTGAGTGAGTGAGTGAGTATGTGAGTGAGTGAGTATGTGAGTGAGTAAGTATGTGATTGAGTGAGTGAGTATGTCTGTGAGTGAGTGAGTGAGTGAGTGAGTATGTGAGTGAGTGAGTGAGTATGTGAGTGAGTGAGTGAGGGAGTGAGTGAGTATGTGAGTGAGTGAGTATGTCTGTGAGTGAGTGAGTGAGTGAGTGAGTATGTGAGTGAGTGAGTGAGTATGTCTGTGAGTGAGTGAGTGAGTGAGTATGTGAGTGAGTGAGTGAGTATGTGAGTGAGTGAGTATGTGATTGAGTGAGTATGTGAGTGAGTGAGTGAGTGAGTATGTGAGTGAGTGAGTATGTGAGTGAGTGAGTGAGTATATCTGTGAGTGAGTGAGTGAGTGAGTGAGTGAGTATATCTGTGAGTGAGTGAGTGAGTGAGTGAGTATGTCTGTGAGTGAGTGAGTGAGTATATCTGTGAGTGAGTGAGTGAGTATGTCTGTGAGTGAGTGAGTGAGTGAGTATGTGAGTGAGTATGTCTGTGAGTGAGTGTGTGAGTGAGTGAGTGAGTGAGTGAGTGAGTGAGTGAGTATGTGATTGAGTGAGTGAGTGAGTATGTCTGTGAGTGAGTGAGTATCTGTGTACTTGTGTGTGTGTGTGTGTGTGACAGTTGCCCTACGGTTTCCTGAGTCTGGACTCCTGATTGTCCTCAAGCTGGTCGTTCGTGTAATTAAAAAGGATCTGATGTGTGTGTCGTCGACTGGCTCGATCTGGGACTCAATGTCTGCGCTGTCCAGATCGGTTCGATGAATATTTCACCATAATTATTAATGCTAATGGTTTCTGCTGGCGGCCGCTAGATGATAACTGATAGCCTGTTGTTCTCACACTGTCATTAGGAAGGTGTCGCATCTCACACACGCCTGCTAATGCTCTCCTCGCCAGGAGCAACATATAAACGTGTCTTCAACATCTTCAGCTCTTCCTCTGGAGAGTTTCGCCTGTTTTTTTGCTCTTCGAAATTGCAATATGTGTTTTCAAAAGGAATAATTCACACAAAAGTGAGAATTTCTCACCCTCAATGTTGTTCCAAACCCGTACATGAGTTTCTTTCTTGTGCGAAACACAAACGATGACTGACCCGGATGTCGAGAGCATAAAAAAGAACAAAAAACACCTTTATATGTGATACTGAAGCTGAAGCTTTTATACAAAGAGGGAAATGAGCAGTTTGTCACAGATCCAGCAATATGCATAGTGCTCGATCCCAAACTTATCCGAAAGATATTGGAAGATGTTTCCAGTAATAAAAATATCATCAATGTTTTTTTTCTTTTATATTGGCTGTCAGAGTTCATATCTCTCCCTAATCATACAAGTAAGGTGAGCTAGTTTTTAGAAGTTTGTGTAAGGTTTATTTTTTTTTAAAAAGCGTCATTTTTTTAGCTTTATTTTGTGTCAAACAATTCAGAAAATAAATTAAAATATACACACTGCACCTTTAAGACAAAACCACTGGATAAATATGTATCATTATATGATGGTTGTGTACAGGCACTGCCAACACACATTTCATCAACTTAAAGAGTGCATGTACCATTATACGACCCCTTTAAAATCCCCATCATGTTTTACAGTGTAAGCTCAACCCATGCGCAGAAAGTTGTGATTGACAGCTCCGAGGATAGAGCGTTTCCGCTGAGATTCGCAGGGGCAAATGAAGCCGATTCCACTCACATTTATGATGTCTCTAACACAGCACTGAGCAGATCTGTCAAAATATAATACGATTTCCACTTTCTTCGATCCATTGAATCCCGACGGCCACATCTGTGATCGACATTTACTTTTGAGTTTGAGTTTCGAAGGGTGAGAAAAGAGACGTGAACTACAAATGAAATGTCTAGATTTCATGTGGATGTTTTGACATGGCTGGTGTGACTAGTCATATTTAATTCTAGTTAATTCATTTTTGTACATACTGTAGAGTTAAAAAAATATATATATTTAGTTTTTAGTTGAAAAATAAGTTTTTGAAAGTATTCTGCTCATCAAGACTGCATTTACTAGATCAAAACTACAGTAAAAATTGTTAAATATTTTTTAATTGTAAAATATCAGTTTTCTATGTGAATATACAGTAACGTGTAATTTATTCCTGTGATTTTCAGCATCATTACTCCAGTCTTCAGTGTCACATGACCCTTCAGAAATCACTCTAATATGATGATCTGATGCTCAAGAAACATTTATGGTTATTATTTATGAAACATTCATGTATATAGTACAGTCAGGTGGCCATTATGCAAAAATGAGGCTGTTGAAGATGATTCTGGTTTATCATGTTGTAATAATATCAGCAGGTTCCACTTCCACTAACTCACTGTCACCGTTTCCCCCCTAGAAGAGACAAGCTTTTTGTTTCCATCCTTGCAGAAAAATGCATGTTCTCTCTTATCAGGTTTGCAGAAGTGTGTGTTTGTGTTCCTCAGGCGATAAGCGAGGCGGCTGTGGGGATCCGGGAACACCGGCTCATGCCACACGAGAGGAGGGAAGCTTCCAGCAACACGCTAAAGTGCGCTTCACCTGCTCCACGGGACACACACTCTACGGCTCGGCCGAGCGCATCTGCTTCCCCAACGCCACGTGGTCGGGCCGGCAGCCCACCTGCAAACGTGAGGAGAAAACAAAAATCATCATTTACATTTATGCATTTTATGTCAAAAGCGATTTGCAAAGATTAAAGTAAAATATACAACTTTACACTCACTTCTTCTGGAGGTGCAGCAGGAGTCGAATAGTACACCTAAAAATCGTTTGTTTTGTTGCTTAATTTGTTACGATGTTGCATTTTCCTTTTGGTTCTGTTCGCTTTCACAAGGCAACCTTTGTGTTCACGCAAGTCACATGTGAGTACAACTGTCCTCCTATTGGTCAGCGTTTCCTCTGCGTCATCCGATGGTTGGTCGACACGTTCGCCCAATCAGCTTATTTTGGCTTTAACTTTTAAGACACACACTACATGAATGTAGCCATAATTGCCACTGTTAAATTATATATTATTCAGGATAATATAATATTAGGGCTGTCAAACGATTAATCGCGATTAATCGCATCCAAAATAAAAGTTTGTGTCTACATAATATATGTGGGTGCACTGTGTATAATTATTATATATATTTAAATACACACACATGCTTGTATATATTAAAGAAATATTTTCATGTATACACTGTACTGTATATAGATTTATATATGAAGAGTTCAGATGCAAAAGCCTCTAAATGCCATTTGAAATTTTCTTCTAGAATGATAATTTTTATCAAGCTTGTATATTTAAGTTCAGTAATTTCACTTAAATGGCAATGATAATTACCTATTAATTGTTATTTAAGAGAAATTTCTGAACTTAAATATACAAGTTTGACAAAAATCATCATTAAAGAAGAAAATTTTAAATGGCATTTAGAGGCTTTTGCATCTGAACTCTTCATATAATTTATATTATATATTAATATAAATATTTTATATATAAATAATATTTTTTTCTTAAATATACATGCATGTGTGTGTATTTATATATATACAAAATAATTATACACAGTGCACCCACATATATTATGTAGACACAAACTTTTATTTTGGATGCGATTAATCGTTTGACAGCCCTATATTATAACAATATTAATAATACATAAATATGTTCGTAGTGTGTGTGACATCACCCGTAGTGTTTCTGAAGAGCGTTTTTGAAGCCCTAAAGTGGGCGGAGCCGGGCAGAGCCATCTTGGCCATGCATCACTCCCGGATAAACGAACATGTGCAGCGAGTGTGATTAGCTGAGGTGACGTGACGCTAACGCTAGCAGACAACGGCTTATAGTGATATCAGCAGCAATCCACCTGTCGCTCAAGTGGCCACGCCCTTAATTATGGAGAACTTTAAGGCTTAATATAATTTAAACGGCTGAGTTATAAAAATATTCACCCCCCTCACAGTCGTCATGAAGGGCAAATTAGCGATATAGACCAAAACCACTTTTAGCTCCAAACTGTAAGCATGTTTTTTTCTGCCGTGAAGTTGGGCATTTTAACATGCGGGTCTATGGGAGTGAGTCTCTTCTGCAGCGCCTCTAGTGGCCAGTGGAGGAACTGCAGTTTGAGTCCGCTTGGTTTTAACACACTACTAACTAACTCAACCAGGCCACACCCCTTTATTCTATGCATGAATTATTTAAATGAGGAATATGGGTGTACACTGACAGTGATACGCATCAAACATCAGTGTCCTGTAATCTCCGGTAAACTCGACCTTGTTGCAGCAGAGCAAATGGCACAGGTGTTTTTCTTTTCCAGCTCTTTCCGCCTGACGTATTGTCCGTGTGGTCTCGGGGGTGACGGGTTATTGCTGGGCTATAAAACAGATTGTTAGTGTGCACGTCCCAGGAGGCGGAAATTTCTCAAGCTTGAATGTTTTTGCTACGCAGTTCTGGTCTAACAGCTTGTCTTGCATTAAATCCCATCATGCCACACTGTGATTTTCCAGGCTGAACAAACACCAACATCTCCCTTTGATTTAACCCTCTTGACCCGTGTGTGTGTGGAGAAAGCTCAAGGAAATCTATTAGATACAGTACATTCTCGGCTCGAATAATCAATTCAGGGTAGTCTAATTGATTTAATAAAGTGGCTGAGCTTGAGTGATTATTTTAGTGTTATTTATTCTGCATGAAAAAAGTTTCTAAAGTCCCTCCGGCTTGAGTTCTTCTCTATATCAGCGCCAGTGTTTCTGAACTCCTGAAACGCCTCCATTGTAGTCTCGAGTTTCTTCCGGGAATGAACACGTCACAACATTCCTCATTATAATAATTAATGCACAGAATAAAGGGGCGGAGCCTGGTTGAGTTAGTTAGTAGTGTGTTAAACTGGTGGTTATGGAAAGGGGCGGGGCATTTCCCAGACACACTCAAAGCGCTCGACCAATCAGAACACACTGCTCCAGCCGACCAATCAGAGCACAGTGTGCTTTCAGAAGGAGGGGCTTCATAGAGACAGGAAGTAAACAGGGTTGTGTTTCCTGAAAGTATGGTTCCAATGAACATTGGAGGGAAATTTGAAAATGAATTTTGAGCGACACATACATTTTAGATACTTTGGTCAGAACAAATCGAAATTGTAATTTTCTGTGTGTATGTGGATTGTGAAAGCATTATACAAATACATGTGAATTGAATCTTTTCCATTCTACAGCTGTTCAGTGTGGGAATCCTGGGACTCCGGCTAACGGACAGATCTTGCGTGTTCATGGCACTAGTTTCTCTCACTCCATCATCTACTCGTGTGTGGAAGGATACCGTCTCTCCGGTTCTCCATCTCGGCAGTGCCTGGCCAACGGGACCTGGTCTGGCGCCGAGCCCAACTGCACCCGTAAGAGTTCAATCCTCCTCAATCTGCTCTTTTTTATGTGTTTCCTCTCTCTAAAAAACCCTGGGTTGTTTTCAGCTCAAGAGCTGGGTAAATATAGGACAGAACACATGTTGGGTTAATTTTACCCAGAAAATTGGGTTGTTTATTTAACCCAGAATAATGGGTTGATTTAACCCAGCATAGTTGATTCTTACTATAATACTGGCTAATTATTTTTTACTTCATACATGAATTAACGTCTACAGATTAACTTAAATCCTCTAAAGATCTGGCTAACACAAAAATTACCCAAACACTGGGTTGTTACGTCTGACCCAGGATCTGGGTAACACAAAAACTACCCAAACACTGGGTTGTTACGTCTGACCCAGGATCTGGGTTACACAAAATCTACCCAAACACTGGGTTGTTATATCTGACCCAGGATCTGGGTAACACAAAAACTACCCAAACACTGGGTTGTTATATCTGACCCAGGATCTGGGTTACACAAAAACTACCCAAACATTGGGTTGTTACGTCTGACCCAGGATCTGGGTTACACAAAATCTACCCAAACACTGGGTTGTTATATCTGACCCAGGATCTGGGTTACATAAAAACTACCCAAACATTGGGTTGTTACGTCTGACCCAGGATCTGGGTAACACAAAAACTACCCAAACACTGGGTTGTTACGTCTGACCCAGGATCTGGGTTACACAAAATCTACCCAAACACTGGGTTGTTATATCTGACCCAGGATCTGGGTAACACAAAAACTACCCAAACACTGGGTTGTTATATCTGACCCAGGATCTGGGTTACACAAAAACTACCCAAACATTGGGTTGTTACGTCTGACCCAGGATCTGGGTTACACAAAAACTACCCAAACATTGGGTTGTTACGTCTGACCCAGGATCTGGGTTACACAAAAACTACCCAAACATTGGGTTGTTATATCTGACCCAGGATCTGGGTTACACAAAAACTACCCAAACACTGGGTTGTTATATCTGACCCAGGATCTGGGTTACACAAAAACTACCCAAACACTGGGTTGTTACGTCTGACCCAGGATCTGGGTTACACAAAAACTACCCAAACACTGGGTTGTTATATCTGACCCAGGATCTGGGTTACACAAAAACTACCCAAACACTGGGTTGTTATATCTGACCCAGGATCTGGGTAACACAAAAACTACCCAAACACTGGGTTGTTATATCTGACCCAGGATCTGGGTTACACAAAAACTACCCAAACACTGGGTTGTGATGTCTGACCCAGGATCTGGTTTACACAAAAACTACCCAAACACTGGGTTGTTATATCTGACCCAGGATCTGGGTTACGCAAAAACTACCCAATCACTGGGTTGTTACGTCGGACCCAGGATCTGGGTTACACAAAAACTACCCAAACATTGGGTTGTTATATCTGACCCAGGATCTGGGTTACACAAAAACTACCCAAACACTGGGTTGTTATATCTGACCCAGGATCTGGGTTACATAAAAACTACCCAAACACTGGGTTGTTATATCTGACCCAGGATCTGGGTTACACAAAAACTACCCAAACACTGGGTTGTGATGTCTGACCCAGGATCTGGTTTACACAAAAACTGCCCAAACACTGGGTTGTTATATCTGACCCAGGATCTGGGTAACACAAAAACTACCCAAACACTGGGTTGTTATATCTGACCCATGATCTGGGTAACACAAAATCTACCCAAACACTGGGTTGTTATATCTGACCCAGGATCTGGGTTACACAAAAACTACCCAAACACTGGGTTGTTATATCTGACCCAGGATCTGGGTTACACAAAAACTACCCAAACACTGGGTTGTTATATCTGACCCAGGATCTGGGTAACACAAAAACTACCCAAACACTGGGTTGTTATATCTGACCCAGGATCTGGGTTACACAAAAACTACCCAAACACTGGGTTGTTATATCTGACCCATGATCTGGGTAACACAAAAACTACCCAAACACTGGGTTGTTATATCTGACCCAGGATCTGGGTTACACAAAAACTACCCAAACACTGGGTTGTGATGTCTGACCCAGGATCTGGTTTACACAAAAACTGCCCAAACACTGGGTTGTTATATGTGACCCATGAGCTGGCTTACACAAAAACTACCCAAACACTGGGTTGTTATATCTGACCCAGGATCTGGGTTACACAAAAACTACCCAAACACTGGGTTGTTATATCTGACACAGGATCTGGGTTACTCAAAAACTACCCAAACACTGGGTTGTTATATCTGACCCAGGATCTGGGTTACACAAAAACTACCCAAACACTGGGTTGTGATGTCTGACCCAGGATCTGGTTTACACAAAAACTGCCCAAACACTGGGTTGTTATATGTGACCCATGAGCTGGCTTACACAAAAACTACCCAAACACTGGGTTGTTATATCTGACCCAGGATCTGGCTTACACAAAAACTACCCAAACACTGGGTTGTTATATCTGACCCAGGATCTGGTTTACACAAAAACTGCCCAAACACTGGGTTGTTATATGTGACCCATGAGCTGGCTTACACAAAAACTACCCAAACACTGGGTTGTTATATGTGACCCATGAGCTGGCTTACACAAAAACTACCCAAACACTGGGTTGTTATATCTGACCCAGGATCTGGGTTACAAAAAAACTACCCAAACACTGGGTTGTTATATCTGACCCAGGATCTGGGTTACACAAAAACTACCCAAACACTGGGTTGTTATATCTGACCCAGGATCTGGGTTACAAAAAAACTACCCAAACACTGGGTTGTTATATCTGACCCAGGATCTGGGTTACACAAAAACTACCCAAACACTGGGTTGTTATATCTGACCCAGGATCTGGGTTACTCAAAAACTACCCAAACACTGGGTTGTTATATCTGACCCAGGATCTGGGTTACACAAAAACTACCCAAACACTGGGTTGTTATATGTGACCCATGAGCTGGCTTACACAAAAATTACCCAAACACTGGGTTGTTATATCTGACCCAGGATCTGGGTTACACAAAAACTACCCAAACACTGGGTTGTTATATCTGACCCAGGAGCTGCGTTACACAAAAACTACCCAAACACTGAAAAAATATCCCCAAAATATTACCCAAAAGGCTTAAGCCAGGATTTGGGTAAAAAAGATTTTTTCGCGTGTTGGTCAATGTTGGAAAAGCTGTAACAATAGGCTGTCCATTTGTAATTAGCCAAACGCAGTGATGCTGTTGCTCAGACCTCATGAGAAATCTCTTTAATGCAGCCAGATTTATTAGCGCCGCTGTATAAGTAATAGCAGGATGAGCCGACAGGCCGAATCGATCTCTCACTGACGTGTAATGGGAGATTGATGTCGGGGTAGAGGGGAATAATGAGCGGGGGAGTGCAGGAATTACTCTTTGTTGATTCGACATGATAAACTGTGGATGTTAAAGGTGAAGTCAGTGTTTCAGAATGGCACAAATGATCAATGTTTTCAGACACGCCCCCCGCCTGACATTGATTGGTCCAACAGGAAGCCCCGCCCCTAATGCTCTGCATTCACATGCATTTTAAAAGTTTCATTTCAGTCAGAACAAAGCGAGAATTTGTCATTTTGAAATGTCATTTGATCGTTAACGTTATAGTTTGACATGTCAGATTTCTGCACTCAAAAACATCAGTTTAACTATTTTTAAGGGTTAACTACTACAACTGAAACTTAAAAATATTTTTTTTTAAAATGAATTACTTAAAATTATTTTTTTTATTTTAATTACTTAAAATTTATTAAGCGTTAATTGAAATAAAACTGAAACTTAGTTTATTCAGCATTACTCATTTTCTTTTAGTTTAACTTGAGGTAACTAAAACTGAAAAATATTGTATAGATCATATCATTAAAAAACTATTAAAAATGACAAAAACACAACAAATTGATAACAAATTAAACTGAAAATGGGAAATTAAAAAGTAAAAACAATAAAACATTTAATATTAAAAACTATAATAGTTTTATAGTGATAAAATAACACTGATATTTGCATGTGTTTGATTTGATTGTATTTTTATATTTTTTCAAATAAATCCGTTTAATTTGAAAACAATTCAGTTTATTCAGATAAAAACTTTGAATGTGGTTCAAATATGACCAAGTTTCATTTTAAAATGTGCATCACATTTCATAAGTTTATTAGTGTAGTTACTCTGTTAAAACTGTATAATCAGAATTTTAAATGTGATTCAAATTCATATATTTTTTTTATTAAGCCTTTTTAAAACAGATTATCCAATCATGTCAGCTTTATTTCTAGCGCTTCATATGATGGAACATTTTCAAAGCACCTTTGCAATAATAAACAGGAAAATAACATCGTTAATGATGCAGACTTCAGCAAATATGACGTACATATTAATGCATATTATTTATGCGCGTTTCATCTGTGCATGTTATTTATATTTTGAAAATGTTATATGGTTGCTTTGATGCTCAACAAACATTTATGATTATTATCAATGTTGGAAAAACTTGGAAAACGTGATATATTTTGTTTCTCAGGAATCTTTGATAAAAATATCAATTTAATGCACCCTTGCTTTTTTTTAATCACACCGACCCGAAACCTTTGTGTGTGTGAGTCTGTGATCACGAGCAATAGTTTGAGATTCTTCCTAATGTTATGATCTAGAACTGATTGTTTACTGCTGAATATTATTGCAGTTCGGTAATGCTTTGCCATTACGACTGCGAGCGTTAGCGTCGAGCCCGAGGCTTGTCCGCTATATCATCAGTGCGACCGGCACAACTGTAACAGAAACTGTTCGTTTAGTTATATTTCCCCTGGAGACAGTGTCATGATGTGGTGTATGATGTTGTGTGTGTATAATGATTAATGATGTTGTGTGTGTGTGTGTGTGTGACAGTGATCAGCTGTGGGGATCCAGGCGTTCCTGCCAATGGTCTGAGGTTCGGCGAGGACTTCACCGTTGGACAGAACGTGACGTATTCCTGCCAGCCCGGGTTCCTGATGGAGAACGGGAGTGTGTTTATCCGGACCTGCACACTCAACGGCACCTGGAGCGCCACATTACCCTCGTGCCGAGGTACAGATTATCTTCCAGACTCACTTTTCTGCAGGAATTGCCCACGTGTCGAGGGCCACACACACACAGATGTTGCTCTGACGATGCCAAGATGCTTTGGGTTGTAAACGGGCAGTTGTTTCATCAGAGATTATAAGAGTTTCACTGAGAACCATGTCAAGAGAGAGAGAGAGATGAATATTTGGCAACCCTTCTCTCTTGCAGGAATGGATAATGACTTTGTCCATATACTTGGATTACTGAGATGATCTAAATAGACAATAGCTTGGATTCTGGCTGCTATTAATGTTATTAGGCATTATTTACTGGTTATTAGGCGTTATTTAGTCATTATTAGGTGTTGTTTAGCTGTTATTAGGTGTTAATTATCTGTCATTAGGGCGTTATTAGGCTTTATTGAGCTGTCATTAGGGTGTTGTTTAGCTGTTATTAGGCATTATTGAGCTATTATTAGGTGGTGTTTTGCCGTTATTATGCGTTATTTAGCCATTATTAGGCATTATTTTCTTGTTATTAGTCATTATTTAGCTGTTATTAGGTGTTATTTAGCCGTTATTTAGCCGTTATTAGGCATTATTTACTTGTTATTAGGCATTATTTAGCCATTATTTGGCGTTATTTACTTGTTATTAGGCGTTATTTAGCCGTTATTAGGTGTTGTTTAGCTGTTATTAGCTGTTTTGCCGTTATTAGGCGTTATTTAGCCGTTATTAGGCGTAATTTACTTGTTATTAGGCGTTATTTAGCCGTTATTAGGCATAATTTACTTGTTATTAGGCGTTATTTAGCCGTTATTAGGTGTTGTTTAGCTGTTATTAGCTGTTTTGCCGTTATTAGGCGTTATTTAGCCGTTATTAGGCATAATTTACTTGTTATTAGGCGTTATTTAGCCGTTATTAGGTGTTGTTTAGCTGTTATTAGCCGTTAATTATCTGTCATTAGGGCGTTATTTAGCTGTTATTAGGCGTTATTTAGCTGTCATTAGGGCATTATTTAGCCGTTATTAGGTGTTGTTTCGCTGTTATTAGGAGTTATTGAGACATTATTAGGTGCTGTTTTGCTGCTATTATGCGTTATTTAGCCATTATTAGGCATTATTTACTTGTTATTAGGCGTTATTTAGCCGTTATTAGGCGTTATTTACTTGTTATTAGGCGTAATTTAGCTGTTATTTGGCGTTATTTACTTGTTATTAGGAGTTATTTAGCCGTTATTATGCGTTATTTAGCCGTTTTTAGGCCTTATTTAGCTGTCTTAACAAAAGATGTAAAATAAAAATAGGTTGGAGAGTAGAGGCGAGAGAGAATAGAATTGAAGATTATTTATTGAGCATGGTAAAGATATGAGTTAAGTATTGATCTGAAGATTTGTAGGTTGTTGATGGCATGAAGATTGAGGGTCTACAACACTAACTCAGTGAGGTGTTGAGATCCGTGACGAACTTTATAAACTAAGACTAATATTTGAAACTAGCTGCGATTGACCACAGGAAGCCAGTGAAGCCGATGAAGCATTGGGGTAAAATGTGCAGATTCGTTTGTTCTATGTCAGAAAAGGACATGGCATGGACAAGAAGGTAGTTCTTTCAAGACGCCCACATTTTGTTTTGAGAACTCTAAGCTCAGGAGTGAACCCATGGGTAATGGAGCGAGATCATCCAAGACATTACTAATAGATGTATCATAGGTTGAAACTATCTCAGCAGGACTGAGTGAGATAGCAGAGACAGCAATCGTCAGCAGTTTTAGTTTTTGGTTCTACAAGGGGAAGTGAGAAGTCAAAGACAATTAGTTTATGATCCGAGATGCCCAGATTATGACCCTGAACATGCACGTTGTCAATACAAACAGTACAGACGCAGGTATTGTGGAAAACTGTTTAAGATCGCCAGTGTTTGGTTGGCTCACTCTTGTGTATTTCATCATTTAATGACTGGAGGCGTTCCACAGGTTTCTGCTTTATGATATGCGTCATTTCTGTCTAGCGCTCTCCTTTCAGACGTTATGCATTTGTTTTTTGATGTAATATCAGATTTTCTGTGCCGGCCCACATGCTCACATCCGTTTCCTAAGCACTGAGGAGAAGCTGTCCTCCCGCCGGCGCTCTCATTAGCACTGAAACACTACTGACAGATGCAGCTCGGACTGTTTGTGTTTCGTGTTCTGTCGTTGATGTATGCGATTATCATTAATATCCAGACCTGTTTTGCCACATTCAACACCGTCTTGTTTGCTAAAGAAATCTGCAGTACGTGAAAATGGCGGCCATTAAAATTGTGAGAACAAACAGAGCGAGAGCAAAGAGATCCTGCAGAGAAACATCAGTGTTGTGTCCTAATAGAGCGTAATGCTGAGTCATTATAAAGCCATTTCTGTCCGGCGTGGACGGATCGCAGCCGCGAGTGATCTGTGACCTCAGGAGAACCTCTCGCCCATCTCTCTCTCTCTCTCTCGCTCTCCATCCGTCATGTGCAGTGTGTGAGATTAGCATGTGCACACACACACACACAGGAGTATCAGTCACTGATTTGAAAAGTTAGTAATAAAGTAAACAACAAAGTAACAACAACTAATCCTAACATGAAATTTGGGATAATGTACATCCAGCCGGTTGTTATTTCAGAATAAACCCCTTCAGGTGTGTGTGTGTGTGTGTGTGTGTGTGTGTGTGTGTGTGTGTATAACCTGACAAGACACCTTCATAACCACAACAGGACACGTGAATACTGTAAAAAATATTTTCAAGATTTGTTATCACAACATATTTTCTTTTGTCAAATCAACTTAAAATTTTAAGGCAACCAGGTTACTTACTTTTTTAAGTTAAACCAACAATATTTTTTACAGTGTAGTAATCACAACATTTTGTCTTTTGTTAAATCAACTTAAATAATTTGTTTAGTTCAGATAACATATAATTTTGTGTTTCTGATGATTAAATCATTCTCCTTCATTGTATTAACTCACTTTTTCCAGTTTAATCAACTTCAAATTTTAAGGCAATCCAGGTTACTTGCTGTTTAAGTTAAACCAACAATATTTTTTACAGTGTAGCAATCACAACATATTTTCTTTTGTCAAATTAACTTTATAATAATTTATTTAGTTGAGATAACTTATTATTTTGTGTTTCTGATGGTTAAATTAATCTCCTTCATTGTATTAACTCACTTTTTCCAGTTCAATCAACTTCAAATTTTAAGGCAACCAGATTACTTACTTTTTTTAAGTTAAACCATTAATATTTTTTTACAGTGTAGTATGTTTATGACAAGTGTCATTCGCTCAATAATGACATTTTTTTATGTAAATATTACATTGTTTGAGATGTCTTGGTAATGACAACATAAATTGTCATAAATATGTCAGATTAATTATTAGGTCATGATCCTGTCAGACGTTGTTCTGTAGTTTTGAGATGTGCTGTTATTTTCGGCACAAGTGAACAACACGACGAGCGTTTGCTGGAGTTCGTTGGGAAAAGATTTGGAAGTGTTTTCAAAAAAGCTTGACCGGGAATAAAGGTTGTGTTTTTGATAAAAGGCTTTATACTTTATACCTCTGGGTCAGTCGTTCAGATGAGCTGTGGTGGTGTGTGTGTGTGTGTCTGTCATACACACTGAACGCCTCAGGGACCCGCTTGAGTGATTGGCCTTATACGTGCAACACATGCTGAGCAACTGCACAACACACACACACACACACACACACACACACACACACACAAACATGTCCTGTAGAGCACAGGACACACCAGAGAAGCCCCGCCCCAAACTGACGCCATTGGCTGAGCCGGGACTTGTTGTGATTTTGGGCCAATGAGGCTGAGTGACAGTCGTGGTTATGTAGAGCCATATTTCTGCAATATAGAAAACATGTCCGGAATCACAGAATCCAGTCATCAAAAATGCTATTTACTGTATAACTGTATTGTACTGTTATTATTAACGCAGATTTGTACATGTTTTGATGAATTAATAAAAAGCCCGTCAGTACAGTCTCAAATCACGATATAGACTAGTGTCTGTGAATATTAATCCGCAAAAAGACTATTTAAATATGAACGCGATGAATTTAAATATATAGACTAATAAATTGTTCATTTATGAATTCAATTAGTTCGACATGTTTTTTTGTATATTAAGTTGTATTAAACCATTAAAATGAATTTGGTTAAAACAGAACGAAATTTGACTGTCATTTGACTTCCCTAAACGTAAACTTTTAATAAATTGCTGTTGAATTGTATAAGGTTCAGGATTTCAGTTAGACATGCTTTTGGGTGATTTAACCATTAAAATTAAAATTAATAAAAAACAATAAAAAATGAATTTTTGGGAAAAAAAACTGGGGGGAAAATAAAACCGATTTCATAGGGCTATGACTATGATAATAATAATAAGTAATTTCTTTCATTTAAAGCAGAATATAAGTTTTGATCTCTCAAACTGGCTCCTTTAAAGCTGTTTTGTATGTGAACTGTTCCTCTCGATCCCGGCTGAGCTGCTAACCGAACAGGCTTGTTGCTTTAATAAGTTAGAGGCTGCATGAATCTTTTTAATTGCAGCGGATTTAACATTCAACACCCCGCGGAGAGACGGCAACTCTTAGGATCTCAGTTTTTAACCTTGTTAGCTTCCATGTCTCATTAAACTCGGCCCCTGAGCCATGAGATTCACACACCCTCATCATCCTCTTCATCATGCTCGTGTCTCCACACACCTCACAAGCTGATTTATTATACATTATACATCCTCCATCTTATGCATGAAGGCTTTCAATCATCCCGCTCACTGTGGAAAGTCAGCTGAACTCTGCAGAGCTTTGCTGTGGACTGAGATCGGGTGCGTTGTGTTGTGCAACATTAACAATTAAAATGTAATATTAAAAAGGAACTTTAATATTATATATTGTATCATGTTATATATAATATTATATCAATTAAGCAGCAAGTTTTAGGCTACAGCAGCCGTGATGTTTTCCAGAAGCTGCATCTCAAATTGGTATTTCAATATATTTACAGACTAAATTTTGGTACTAACATTCTTCAAAATATTTTCCTGTATGTTACGTAAAAGTCGTACAGGATTGAAACGACATAAATTGATTAGTCAGTGAGTCATTCATTCATTTGATTCGTTCAAACGACTGATTCATCAAGTAAATGACTCTCTTAATGAATGATTCATTGAGTCATTCATTCATTCGATTCGTTCAAACGACTGATTCATCAAGTAAATTACTCTCTTAATGAATGAGGCATTGATTCGTTCAAACGGCTGATTCATCAAGTAAATGACTCTCTTAATGAATGAGGCATTGAGTCATTCATTCGATTCGTTCAAACAGCTCATTCATTCATGAGGAATAAAGTAAATGGCTCTCTTAATGAATGAGTCATTGAGCCATTCATTCGATTCGTTCAAACGGTTGATTCATTCATGAGGAATCAAGTAAATGACTCTTTTAATGAATGAGTCATTGAGTCATTCATTTGATTCGTTAATACGGCTGATTCATTCATGAGGAATAACAAGACAGCAGCATTGTGTCAAATATAACACAACTTTAACTTCTTCTTTATTGAATTTTGTGGAAAATCAGTATCACATTTGCTCTCAAGTTGTTCGGGACAAAAACAGCACTTGAGTGATATTGAGAGAGAGAGAGACTCATACAGGGGCTTTTGTGCCCTGAAACCTTGTCTCAGACTCGAGAACAAATTTTCCTTCACACCAAAACATATTTTTATAATGTCCTTTTGTGTTGACGATGTTTGAGCTTGAGTAAATAGTCGGAACTGTCCCTTTAATAAAAGCTGTTCAGTGTGATGAACTAATGGAAACATCATTGACCTTCGAGCGTAGTTTGTTAGTTTTGCATGGCTGGATTTGCGCATTTACAGTGTGAGCCGTGACTCTTGCACATCTCCTTTATTAGCAGGTTTTATTAAAGCGTTTGCTCTCCCGAACATCTCCTCATGGATTCCCGCGCGCGCGCGAGCCCCAGCTGCTCTCCCACACACACACACACACACACACACGCACGCGCGCGCGCGCGCTTCCATCTGCTCCCGCGTCTGCTTATAGCAGCTCCAGATTTGCAATTTAAAAATCTTTTGATTGATTTCTCTGACTTCTGTTGATTCTCCCAGTGCAGGGAATCCTGGTAAGTGTTCAGGAAAGAAACATTTGCATGCAGGGGCGGCTCGCCCATAGAGGGCGCTGGGGCGCCGCCCTCCCTCCGACCTGTCTGTCTGTTTTTTTTAATATATATTATAATTTATAATTTTGAAAAATAATCTGTGTTAATTATATGATAATAATGGTTTTACTTTGAAAAGTGTTATGAACTCACCAGAATGATATTTGCATTCACTTTCGTTACTTTTATCACGTTGGTGTAGTAGTATAGCCAATAGGCTGTCTTCTCAGGGCGCCAGTTTGCTCAGCCCCACAGTGCTGGAATTTAAGCCAATGGTTCCCCGGTTGCTATGCAAAAAAGTTTATATTTCGCCAATCAGCGCCGTCAAATTTTATGGTTTGGGGGCGCTGAAAATATCGCCCACAGTATCAGATTAGGGGAGTGCACCGTGCACGCGCACCGCGGGACATTTTTTTTACCTCAGATGAGAGCAGAATTGCAGCGCCAGTGACGTCGAGTGGAAATAATGTAAAGTTAGTCGTGGGAATTGATCTGTCTGTCTCTGTCACTCACTCACTCACTCACTCACTCACTCACTCACTCACTCACACACACATAAACACTGTTTCACACACATTTGATATTAAAATAGTTATAGGAATATTAATACCTGTGTGTTTGCTTTGTTTTTGATGTTTTTAAGTTCTGAGCTAGATTACTGTGTTTCATACTAGTTAAAATCAACTTTCTTCTCATACTTGGGTGTTACAATCAAGAACGTTGTCCCACCCTCTTTTTCAGAGCCTTTTCTCTCTCTCTTTCTCTAGTATCAACACATTGTTATCCATTATCCAATTGTCAATTTGTCAAAAATATGTAGTCTACAGCTGGGGATTGATTAAACTAGATTGTTGTATTACCTATTATTTTTTGTATTACCTATATTATAATTTATCAATATTATGCGTTTGCACTTTTTTTGTCAGCACACAGAGCATAATAAACATGCAACTTGTTCATTATCATTAACTGTCAAACAAATTATTATTATTGTATTATTTGACCATTGGTATTGCTGGTTTAAGTTATTTTATTGGTATAGGTAAGGGCATGGCCTAAGGCCTAAAATGCACCAGAATGCAGGAAATCACATCTACTAAATTCAAAATTTTCTGGGGGGGAACCCCCAGACCCCCCTCTTATTCAGCCCCCCCTACAATAATTTTCACCAGCCGCCACTGTTTGCATGGATTTACCTCTCGCTCCTCCAGACACAAAACACCAGCGAAGCCTCATTAAAGTTCAAATGAAGATAATGCAACAACAGCTGAAATAATGGAAAACACACGGGTAAAGCCTGTAAACCCTGTGTTTTAGCGCGTCATGACTCACGCTTGATGCCGATGATGTCTGAATACAGTGTGTGTGCTTTATTGTGTGACGCTGAAGAGGATTGTGGTCCCTCAAGGCAGAAAATGACAGAAAAGCCTCCCTTTCTTCATCGATGGGCTTTCTAGACTGTCTACTAAATATTAAAGTTTTGCCAGAGGACAGGACAGCCTGAAAATACAGATCAGAGTCAAACACACCTGGAAGTTCAGTTGTGTTTCTCCTCCTGTGATGTGGAGTGTGTGTGTCGGGACTTGTTTCATTTACACTTCAGGTAGAAAACTTTAAGTCTCTTCTGCTCACAGTGGTTGTGTTTATTTGATCAGAAATACAGTAAAAATTGTGAAATATTATTATGATTAAAAAAATCAATTTTTCTATGTGAATATCTAGTAAAGTGTAATTTATTCCTGTGATTTTTAGCATCATTACTCCAGTCTTCAGGGTCACATGATCCTTCAGAAATCACACTAATATGATGATGATCTAGAAACATTTATGATTATTATTATTATCAATGTTGAAAACTGCTTCAGATTTTTATTGAAATTGTGATAACTAACATTTGGGGTATGAGATTTATAAAATAATTATTAAATAATAATAATAAAACAAATTGTGTTTTTTAAATTAAATCTTAAAATTAAAATGTATGTATATATATATATATATCAGTTAATTGTATATTATAAATATATATTTATAGCTTAATTAAGCAGAAAATCAGTGATTTCTGAAGGATCATGTGACTCTGAAGACTGGAGTAATGATGCTGAAAATCACAGGAATAAACTACACTTTACTGTATATTCACAGACATTTTACATTGTAACAATATTTCACAATTTTTACTGTATTTTTGCTCAAATAAACTCAGCCTTGGTGAGCAGAAGAGACAAAAAATCGTACAAAATTGTATTGTAATTTGCAGATTGTTTTCTATTTCGCTCAATTTGCATTATTAATATAAAAATATGTGATAAATGAGTTTGAGTTTTGATGTGGGACGGCGAGCAGCTGTAAAAACCAACATGTGTTCGAACTCTCAAGTGTTTGACAGATATTCAGATATAAGATGCCAAACATCATGTTAATATATTGCATGAGGGTATTAATGAAGTGAATATGAATGAATTGAAATCCTGCTCAGTGGGAGCAAACGACACAATGTTATCTGAATGTAGACGCAGTGAAAAAGATGAGGTTATGTATTAAAGATTTACTAATAAGTATTTCTCTTGTGCTCATTGGAAATGTGTGTTTTGTCTGTATAATTGTTTTAGTAAATGAAGCTTAAAAGCCTATACAAGTGGCATTTACAGTGTGACAACATGCCCCCGACTAGTAAAGGTCAATCAATGATCTGCATACTGGGCAATATCAGTCATGTGACAGAGCATTAAACTGATCAAAAGTGACAGAACAGACATTCATAATGTTACAAGAGATTATATTTGCTGTTGTTTTGAACTTTCTACTCATCAAGAATCCTGAAAATGATGCGTGTTGCATTGAGTGTTGTGTAAGTAAAGATGTGTTGTAATGCTCTGTCCTCCGTGCAGCGGTGTCGTGCGCGGCTCCTCCCAGCGTCCCGTACGGAGAGGTGGAGGGCTCGGAGTTTGCGTGGGGCACGAGCGTGAGCTACAGGTGCATGATGGGATACGAGCTGTCCTTCCCCGCCGTCCTCACGTGTGTGTCCGACGGATCCTGGAGCGGAGAGATTCCTCTGTGTCTGCGTGAGTATCTAATATTTGCATAATTTACTTTTCAAACTTTTTTATGCATTAATTAACACATTAATATTCATATAATTATATTTATTAAAATCATAAATGCCTGCAGCCATTATTAGGACACCTGAAGGGCTCAGTGACTGCTAATGTGTGATCACGTCACAGAAACACCACGTGATGAAGTCTAGGTTTACATTTATACATTTATAATGTCCTCAATATTCAAGATAAGGGGCAAAAATACCACTTTGCTCTATTTGACCAATGAAAATCGTTAAAACAAACACACAGGACTGTTTTGCGTCTCTGATCGACACGGTCGGTGTTTCATAGCTAAATGAGCGAATCGGTTGAATGAATGATTCAGTGACTCATTAAGAGAGTCCTGAATGAATGAATCAGTCGTTTAAAACTCAACGACTCGCTCATTAACAGTGGCTTGCTGCCTCCTACTGGCGGTTTCAATTTTAAATATTAATACTCAACGTTTTATGTAATATCAGAACATTATTTCTGCATGCGAAGCTGCACAACACATTACAGTCTGTGTAAACGCACGTGAACGGCTCTTCAGACGCGGCTTCTGTGTTTCCTCTGATGAGTTTGGATGGCTACACCCCTATTGGGTCTCATGTTTATTTAATTTATTGATTAAATGTTCAAAATAGTTATCAATAACTGTTGTTATTGTCCCTACTGCACATAGGGATATGCTGAGAATATGAAAATGCATGTCATATAAGAGCGGTTCACAAACCCTTAATGTGATGTCCCCTGGCATGGCGCAGCCGGGGCTGATAACCCTTTAAATCAAAATTTTGAATTAAAAACTCTAATCTATTATTTAAAAGTTGTAATTATGACTTAAAATGTCCAAACTATTAGTTGAAAATTGAAATTATCAAAATTATGAGAATAAAATGATGAGATAAAATGACCAAATTATGACTTAAAGGTCGGAATGAATTGAAAAAGTTTAAATTGTGACCAATTGAAATTATGACTTACAAAGTTGATGATATGAGTAAAATATTCAAAATGATGAAACTATGAGATCTTTTTTTTTAATTATGCCTTAAAAAGTACAATTTATGACTTAAAATTTTGAAATTGAGTCTTCAAAGTCAAAATGATGAGATTAAAAAATCTAAATTATGACATTCTACATCGAAATGAGGATTTTTAGGAAACTTAAAAAAAAATTAATTTAATCCTTAAAAAGTTGAAATTGACAAAAGTCAAAATTATGATATTAAAAAAAACGAAATTATGACTTAACTCAAAACTTACGGCACGTCAATTTTGAGTTTTTATCTTAGTACTTAAGCCCTAATTTTGACTTTGTATGTCATAATTTCGACCTATTATTATTTTCTTATGTGGAAGACATGATGAGAACATTAATATCAGATGATTATCAGAACAAAACTCATCAGCAACAGGAACTGGTTTGATTGGGAATGTTGTTCAGCTGTTATTTGTGGGAGCGTTTTGCATCGTGTCGTTCATAAACGCACAAGTGTCTGCTTTTCTTCATCCATAACCAACAATCCTCTGTGACCCATAAAGGAAAGCAATCTCCTCCTGCAGAGAGTGTAATTAGCATTTCATTTTCTGACGACGTCATGCCATTTCTCTCCATTCAGACGCAGACATCCATACATTAATGCTTTCGCTGCATTCAGAAATCTCCATTAATCCCAGTTCATGAAGATTTAATTGCAAACATGCTATTTTATGGTAAACAACTCATTCATTTCCTCCTCATTAACAGCCACAAACTTTCCAAATGTGCGTTTGAGGGCAGGATTATCCGTGTTCCCGTGTAATGCTGGATCAACTTCAGAGATCCGCAGCCAGATATTACAAATATTCAGTTTTAGTGCTGATAAGGCATGAATCATAATTCATTCTTGCAGGAGTCGGCCAGTGCTATAGAAGATTAGATCGACGTGCGCGATTAGACACTCGTCTTGTTTCCAGGAACGAAATAGGGTGGAAAATAAGACTTTTATCCGGCGTTTCAACAAATAAAGTGCAACTGATATATATATATATATATATATATATATGAGATAAATATTAGATATATTTTCTGTTCATTTTTTGAAAGATGTCTATTATTGTATTATTCCATGATTTTTGTAATTTTTCTGTGTTAAACATTTAATTTAATATTTTCATTTTTTATTGTTATTATTTTCAGATTTAGCATAAATTAAGCTGAGGTGGTCAAACTAAATGTTATATATATTTTTGTTTATTTTAAGGACTTTTCTACAACCCTTATTTTTGTAAATATTTTCATTTTCATAGTTTTTCATTTTTTTAATGTTTATTAATTTCAGATTTAGCATACATTAGGCCAGTTAGTGTGGGATCAAATGTACTTATTAATAAACTTACCAGTCCCTTAAATTGTGGTACGTTCCCACAAACTTTTGAGTGGTGATGTATCACAATTTCTTTTATATAATTTTTTAAGGTGTACACTCTAAAAAATGCTGGGTTGTTTTAACCCAACTTTGGGTCAAATATGGACTAACCCAGCCGTTGGGTTAAATTTTTACATTACATTTTTAACCCAACATTTCGGGTTTGTCCATATTTGACCCAAAATTGGGTTAAAACAACCCAGCATTTTTTAGAGTGTATAAAAAGGGGTCATACGGTCATATAGAAATATATATTCACATAGAAAACAGCAATTATGAATTCTAAAAATATTTCACAATTTTTACTGTAATTATTTCAACAATTTTTACTGATCAGAAGAGCCTTTTCAAATCATTAGTGTGCATTGTCCCTGTTAAATAAACCTGAAATAAATAAAATAAATAAATAAAACAATCCAAAAAGTTTGTTTTGTAACTTTTGACCGATATTGTAAAGATTATATTGTTAGTCATTCAAATTTAAGTAAAAACCTTTTTTTTTTTTTATCAAATGTTCATGCTTAATAATAGATTATTTTTATCTACAAAAAAAAATAAATTGATTTTTGCCTCGAATGCTTTAAAAAATCCCACCAAAGCGTATCGAATTCATAGAAAGCACCGAATATCAAAGCATGCAATCTGGCCATCTGTAGATTTAATGGATATGATCACGTGAGTGTGTTCCTCCCGAACTCAGACGTGCTTCTGTTGTGTGTTTGCTCCTCGTGAGCGTTGTATTATTCATCAAGGAGCCGTTCTCCGACACCGGGGCCCGACTGGCCCTCGCGGCTGATTGGTATGCATGACTCGCTCTAGCCTAGAGCTGTTGAAATAGAGTTTTCCGTGAAAGAAAGAAAGAAAAGAAAGCGCAGTGAGATGAGAATGGTCTCCACGCATCACGGCTTCTGTTGTCGCAGGGCCACGTTCGGCCGCCGCTTGTGGAATATGTAATGCTGAAGAGTTTGGATGTGTGTGTCGTCATCCATCACACTTTATATGCTAAAAACACACCCAGGCAGGCAAAGTGAAAATGCATTAAATCAGTATTCATGTGTGTTTTTTCTCCACTGTAAAAACTATACTATACTATACAATACTATATATGGGGAAATTTATACTATAATATTTATGCTCAATTTGCATTTTCATTAATAAAGAGTTCTGCATTTATTTGAAATTAACCTTTTGTGACATTATAAATATATTTTTTATGTGTTTGTATATATTTTTAAACAGTTTAAAACTAAATTTGCATGTCGTTCTCTAAATATGTTTACATTTTTACTGTATTTACTGAATTATTCTGTTTTTACAGTTCAGCTTTTATTTGAAATAAACCTCTTGTAACATTATAATATATAATATATCTTTAAATACTGTATCACCAATTTAAACAGTTTAAAACTAAATGTACAGGTTGTTCTGTAAATGTTTAAAATTTTACTGTAATTTTTTACTGATGTATCTTGGAGCCACATCTGTTTTTACACTGCTTTCTTTATAATACATCATTAAAATATATATAAATTATTAATTTGCAACAAGTGTAATATATATTTTTTTGATTGCAAAAATGATACTTTATCACATTTTGTTTATGTACTGTATATAATTGTTTTAAAACAGTTTAAATTAAGTTTGCATGTTTATATTTTTACTGTATTATGTAATGCAGTGCCGTTTTTAAGTGTCCGAATACTCACGGTATGTGTGAATAAGTGTATAAATGATCAAAACGCTTGTTTTGTAACACACTGAGTCCTGAGGTTGTGTGTGGAGAGTGTGTTTCTCACATCAGACATCAGAGGTGGTTTAAAGACTGACTTCATGTGTGTGTGTGTGTGTGTGTGTGTGTGTGTTTCTGCAGTGGTCGCACTTACAGCGAGTGATCTCAGGTTTCCCGATCTGTGAATTAAACATCAGCGCATGTCAGACTCTTTAACCTCCGCTCGGCTTTAGGCGGGTAATTATTACTCTGATTCTCATTCATGTGAGCGACCTCTGCCGAAACCCTTCGCTCCGCTTCTGATCTTTAAAAACCATGAAGACTGTAGAGCTTTGCTGCGATTTATGACATCAAAATCGTGAATTATCAGATAACTTGTGGTCGGTGAGTCTTATATACCCTCAGACACGCTTCTCGTTAAAAACCAAAGTGTGCCATTTAACGTCTAGCTGTTCGTCTTCATTATAGAGTCTGTTGTATCTAAATAATGAGTGCATGTGTGAAGATCAAAAATACAGTAAAAATTGTGAAATATTATTATGATGTAAATCATCAGTTTTCTATGTGAATATACAGTAAAGTGTAATTTATTCCTGTAATCAAAGCTGGATTTATCATCATTGCTCCTATTGTTGGTGCTCAATTTTTAATAATGGTTCGATATATAATTTAAATACAATAAAAATAATAATAAATGTTATGTACCCCAAGCCTTTGAGTGGTTGGTTATCACTATTTCCACAAAAATATTGATCAGTAAAAACACTGATAACAATCACAAATGTTTCTTGATCATCAGATCCTCATATTAAGGATGTGACGCTGAAGACTGGAGTAATGATGCTGAAAACCACAGGAATAAATTACACTTTACTAGATATTCACATAGAAACTTGATATTTTACATTAGAATAATATTTCACAATTTTTACTGTATTTTTGATCAAATAAACACAGCCATGGTGAGCAGAAGAGACTCTTTCAAAAATATTATAAAATCAGACTGCGTTGTACAAAATCAAAATCCACGTCTTATCTTGTGGAAAATGAGCTCTTGAGTCTCACAAAAAGTGAGAAGGAAAGGGTCGCGGGGTTCTTCGAATCATACGCAGGTATTAATACACCTGCCTGTTTAATAATTGACTGTTCCTCCTGTCCGTCTCAGAGCATGTATTTTTAAGCGCTTCACCTCAGAAGTTTGTTTTGAGGGTCAGGTCGGGTTACTCGCTGATAAATCATTCAGAAAACAAAGTTATAGATCAGATTGTCCTGGACAGCAGTGAGACGGGGTCAGATGTGTGCGTCGCGGAAGAAAATCGTGATCTGGGAAGAAATGATAAGACAGAATCATAAACTGGCTGCTTAAAGTTCACATTGAAACAAAATCGACTCAAAGTCGAAGGATAAACAGTGCTATTATAGTATCATTTATAGGCTATACTATTATAGTTGTTATTCATATTTTTATTTTCATTTTTTCAGTTTCACAATTTTTTTGTGTGATATGTCAAATTAATTTGTTTATATATGCATATATAATTATTATTATTATTCAGAGGGGAAATTTTTTTAATTTGGGATATTACGTTTTTCAATTAGCAAAATGTCTTTATTTCTAGTACTAGAGATGTTTCAATAGTTTCTCATTTACGTTAGAGATAATAACCCTGGTACAGATGACATTTATAAATATCTATTGGAGAGCCAGACCGATATATCGGCCGGCCGATATTAGGCATTTTCCGTAATATCGGTATCGTCAGTTATAATGGCCGATAAATGAATATTTAAAAAATAAAATAAAAACGGACGAAACACGCTTCAATCATCTCTCCTTGGCCAGTTATATTGAAAATGTATGTTTTACAATTTGCAGTATGATGTTATCTATTGCTAAATTATGGCTCATCATAGACTAAAGCTAGCTAACGCCACTATCATCAGTGGAAGACCGCTAACGTTAACATTAATGAGCTTGGAAACTACAATGAACTTTTTCTGCCTAAATAAAGTAATGATTACTGTATTTATAACTAGCATATCTCTAGTTACAGTGCCTGCATTGTAAAATGTAAGTTATACTTGCGAGGAGTGAACATTTAGACATAGAGAAAAAGTATCAAACGTATCTTGTGCAGAAAAGTTAGCTTTTCTTTTACACGTGTGTGAAATCCAACAATATTTAATAAAAAAAATACAGTAAATATCGGCCGATATATCGGATTTTAAAACCCAAAAATCGGTATCGGCCTTCAAAATCCTTTATCGGTCGGGCTCTAATCTATTTGAGAGTGTAAACTCACATTTCAATCTGTTTTCTGTAATGTTCTCAGCATTTTTTCCTCATTAAATGACGTATTTCCATGTGAGAAGTTTGTTAACATGAGTGTAAATGTCTGTTGTGTGTTCACAGCGAAGTTCTGCGGTGACCCCGGCGTCCCGGCCCACGCCACCCGAGAGGGCCAGAGCTTCATCTTCAGAGCCGAGGTGTTCTTCAGCTGTAGCGCCCCCTATCTACTGGTGGGCTCATCGACACGCACATGCCAGTCAGACGCCACCTGGAGCGGCTCGCAACCGCGCTGCATAGGTGCGTCACCAAACACTCATATATGTGACCCGCGCTGCATAGGTGCGTCACCAAACACTTTAACTAAACCCAAACAAGTTTAAACTCACATGTGAGCAGTGAAGCCCCGCCTTCCTTGATTTGATTGGCCATCTCAGTCATTCTGACTTTGACTTGACTAAAAGGGACTTTTATGCATTCTCAGTGGTGGAATGTAATGAAGTACAAATACTTCGTTACTTAAGTATATTTTTTCACGTATCTTTACTTTATTTAAGTAGAATAAATAGTGCATACTTTTTACTTTTACTTCGTTACATTTTGGAGCAATTATTATACGTTCTACTCCACTACATTTCTACAACTTCTGTTATATTTTCTGATCAGTTTTTCCCCGCCCAAAACGTAATCTGACCGTCCGTTCGTTGCACGTTTGTCTCACCAGTGACGTTTGGTTGCTATAGATACATCAACTAAATGCGTCTCGCACGCAGTGTGTTTATCGTGCAATTTATACGCGAAAATTTGTTTTTACGTGCATAGGAAACGCACCGAGTAATATACGTTTGGTTAGGATTATGGCAAGCCAAGAGGTTCAGAATTAAATTAATCGTGTTTACTGCCAAACATAGTTATTAACACGTCATATAGTAAGGATAAGCTTGGTTTATATTGCCTAATTGCAAGCTTGTTTCAGAAATGGTGACAACTATTTTTTTCCATCATTATTGAACATCATTATAGGAGTATTAGGTTGAATGAGTTAAAATTAAACGTTTTATTAATCATTAGAAAATAGTAGGGCTGTGCAAAAGTTAATTGCGATTAATCGCATCCAAAATAAAAGTCTGTGTTTACATAATATATTTGTGTGTGCTGTATATAATTATTTTGTATATATAAATACCTATGCATGCATGTATATATTTAAGAATTATTTGCGCTTAAATTCTGTATGTATATATAAATACATAATCAATATTATAATAATATAAATATTTTATATAGGAATAACACATTTTCTTAAACATATACATGCATGTGTGTGTATTTATATATACAAAATAATTATATACAGCACACACAAATATATTATGTAAACACAGACTTTTATTTTGGATGCGATTAATCGCAATTAACTTTTGCACAGCCCTAGAAAATAGTCATTAAGAGAATCAATTGTTATGCAAGTACTTTTACTTTTAATACTTAAAGTACATTTAAAATCAGGTACTTTTCACTTTTTACTTAAGTATGGTTGTCATTGTGTTACTTCTACTTTTACTAAAGTAAATATTTATCTGGTTATTTGTACTTTTACTTAGGCAAGGCAAGGCAAGTTTATTTATATCGCACATTTCATACACAATGGCAATTCAAAGTGCTTTACATAGAAGAAATTAAAATAATCAAAAGAAATCAGAATAATTAAAATGAGTTTAGAATAAAAAATAAGAAATAATGAAAAATAAAAATTATTATATTATATTATATTATATTATTAATTATATATTTACTTAAGTACTGAGATTCAGTAGATCCTCCACCCCTGTGCATTCTTGAATTCTTCAAAATGTTGAATTTCTAAAACAGTAAATTTCTGGCTGCCAGTTTAGTTTTTTTTATATCCATTCCAGCTTTGAGATATGATGTGAATGTGAACATTATATGACCTTCTTCAGTGGTTCAGTACCATTACATCACCTTTTCCTAACCTGACTAGTAATATTACACTGCAGGATTGGATAATGAGGATGTAATCCTGGTTTCTCCTAGAACCGCATCGGACGGCGTGTGAGAATCCCGGTTCTCCAGAGTTTGGCTCCATGAACAGCAGTCTGGGCTTTAAGGTAATATGCTCTCGGACTGTCGTATCAAAGCTGCGTGATGAGAATGAGTATAAGGTCGTTCAGTTTTAACCTGCTTTTATCTTCAAGTGCGAAAACGGCCCTTTCAGACGGCACAATGTGACTTCAGATGTGCCTATTAAGAGCTGAAAATCATATCTTCCTTCATTGGCGAGACAAAAGGATATCCACTGGTGACAGGCGGGTCACATCAGAGAGTGTGTGTCGGCGCGGATCTTTATAAGCACAGTTGATTTACTGTCAGGTTGATTCTGTGAAATGCTGTTTGAAGAGCTCGTGGCAGTTTCAGGATTGTGTGTGTGTGTGTGTGTGTGTGTGTGTGTGTGATTGTCCAGGGAGAGTTTAGTCTTCAAACACTCTCTATATCTCAGTCCTCACGGGCACCGGAGACACAAGCGTCAGTTCGGCTCTTCAGTTTGACATCCGTTGTCAACTTTACCCCGTGATTTCAGATCAGTTATTTCAACCGAAGGGCTGAGAGGGACTGACATTTATGATAGCCAATTTAAGTCTGAAACACTCATTATTGGCGCTTTTGTTTTATTTTGTAGTTTATGTACTTAGCTTTTTTATTCCAACTACAAAACATAGTACTGGCACACGTTTTCCTAAAATTGATTTATTTACATATATATATATATATTAGTGCTGTGCAAAAATTAATTGCGATTAATCACATCCAAAATAAAAGTCTGTGTTTACGTAATATATTTGTGTGTGCTGTATATAATTATTTTGTATATATAAATACCTATGCATGCATGTACATATTTAAGAAAATGTGTTATTCATATATAAAATATTTGTATTTATATAATATAGATTATGTATTTATATATATATATATATATATATATATATATATATATAATTTAAGGGCAAATAATTCTTAAATATATACATGCATGTGTGTGCATGTATATATTTTGTAAATTATTAAAATTATGTCAAATTATTTTGTATATATAAATAAACACACATACATATATATATTTAAGAAAATGTGTCATTCATATATAAAATATTTAGATTTATATAATATAGATTATGTATTTATATATATATATATATATATATATATATACAGAATTTAAGGGCAATTAATTTTTGCACAACCCTAATATATATATATATATATATATATAATTTCTTTTTTTTAATTCAACAATTTTTTGGTTTGTTTGTTTGTTTGTTTTATTTTATTGGATGTTTTGTCATTTTTGTTTTCTTTTGACTTAATTCTTTTATAATTTTATTTTATTATTACAAAACATTCTCAATGCTGGCACAACTGTTTTTAAAATGCTATTTTGTGTTTTGTTTTTTAGTTTATTTTATTACTTTTTTTGACTTGTTATTATTTTATTTCCTTCATATCACTTAATTTAGCTTTATTATGCTTTTTTTTACAACCACAAGACATTCTCTGTACTGGTGTAAATCTTAAATAAAAAAAATATGTGTCATTTAATTAATTTTTAATGTATTTTATTTTATATATATTTTTATTTTTTATAAGCTAATTAATTAATTCTAGACATTTTGTCATGGAGGCACAAAGAGGACTCTATAGATAGTAATATTTCTACTAAAAGTCATTTAAACATTTATATTGATCATATTCATATCTACATTTGGAGTAGTTGCAATGCATTGTCCAAGCGTTTGCAGATATGCATAGAGCAGATTCTTGATCATAATGTAATCGCTCCAAGTGCATGGTTATTGTACAAAATATTAATTGTACAAGTTTGAATAAAAACAACAAGTATGCATTATGCATTGCCACAGTCTTTAAATCCGGCGATGATGCTAATCTGGAGGAGATGGACGCCCCTGGAGCTTCTGTGGTCCACAGGTCTGATGGGGAAAGTGTTCTTCTGTTGGGTTTGTTTAGGATCACTCTCGCCTCCAGGAATACACTCTTTGATGGACAGAGAAACAGTGTGTCGCTCGAGTGTGTGTGAGGAAATCTAATGTTCCACTGTTGCGAGGCTTTGATCTCAGCAGGACTTCCCTCCTCAGTAAGAGTGTGTGTGTGTGTGTGTGTGTGTGTGTTCCTCAGGTGGGCAGCTCGGTGCGGTTCCTCTGTCAGGTGGGTCACCTGTTGCTGGGCTCCACCTCACGCACCTGTCAGCCGGATCTGACCTGGACCGGCTCTCAGCCTCAGTGCATCCGTGAGTCTCTCCTTCACAACACACACACACACACTTCAGTCTATTATTCTGTTTTCTGGGGAAGCTCATCCATTTTGCATGTCATGATGCAACTTTTATTTCACTGTTTTTCTGCATGCATGTTATTCTTTGAAATGAAAAGTAAAATGCAGCTTTATCAGACGTACAGTACATCATGTGAATGATTCGTTTATAATGAGCAGCTCTAGTGTGTTACTGGGTGAATTTAACAAGAAGTGAGTATCATATCTCTCCCTAAAATCAAAAGAATGAAATTCATAATGAATTTTAAGACTATTTTTAGGACCTTTTTTCACTTGCATTTACAAGCCCTTTTGAGGTTTTATATTGTGCGTTTCCCCAAAACTCCCACTACTGTAATAAAAACATATATATATATATATATATATATATATATATATATATTGTTTTATATTATATTATATTATATCAGTGTTTCAGAACTCCTGAAACGCCTTCATTGTAGTCTCGATTTTCTTCAATATTCCTCATTATAATAATTGGCCTGGTTGAGTTAGTTAGTAGTGTGTTAAACTGGTGGTTATGGAAATATACATAAAATTGTATTACTTTATTTGACTTTTTATTATTTAATTTCCTTCAAATCACTTAATTTAGCTTTATTATGCTTTTTTTTACAACCACTAGACATTCTCTGTACTGGCGTAAATCTTAAATAAATAAAAAAATATATATAATTTAATTAATTTTTAATGTTTTTTATTTTATATATTTATTTATTTTTGTAATGACAACAGGCTAATTGAGCTCATACCTTGAGCGAATCTAGCTAGGGGCTGGAGGGTGGGTTTGGGTTGGGTAGGATATGGTGAGGAGAAGAGATACTGGCATCTGAACAAGCAATATTATGTGCTTCTGTTATACTGGTAATGATGGTTAGCCTATTTCTCTCCTGTGAAAATGTTTCCCTCTCTAGTGTGTAAAGTATGATTGTAAGAAATTGAATAAATAATTGATCACAAAAAAAAAACAACAGGCTAATTAATTAAGTCTAGACATTTTGTCATGGCGGCGCAAAGAGGACTGTATAGATGAAAGTCATTTAAACATTTATATCGATCATAATTATATCTACATTTGGAGTACTTGCTATGCATATTATATTATATTATATTATACTATATTATATTATATTATATTTTATTATATTATATTATATTATATTATATTATATTATATTATATTATATTATATTATATTATATTATATTATATCAGTGTTTCAGAACTCCTGAAACGCCTTCATTGTAGTCTCGATTTTCTTCAATATTCCTCATTATAATAATTAATGCGCAGAATAAAGGGGCGGGGCCTGGGTGAGTTAGTTAGTAGTGTGTTAAACTGCCGGTTATGGAAAGGGGCGGGACATTTCCCTAACACACTTGAAGCGCTCGACCAATCACAACACACTGCTCCAGCCGACCAATCAGAGCACAGTGTGCTTTCAGGAGGAGGGGCTTCATTGAGACAGGAAGTAAACAGAGCGTTACTGACAGACTGGGAAGAGAGGAGCCGCAACAATGGAGAATATGAGCAGAATAATGCATGCAAACCTGTTCTAGTAGAGCCTGAAACATTAAACCGAGGCATAATCGGTCGCTGTGGAGTTAATGGATGTTTTTCCATCAGCTCACTCCTGTAAGCAGCCGAAGACGCCGGCGCACGCAAACGTCCTGGGCCTCGACCTGCCGTCCTTCGGATACACACTCCTCTACTCCTGCCAGCCGGGCTTCATCCTCACCGGCGGCTCCGAGCACCGGGCGTGCCGACCCGACGGGTCCTGGACCGGGAAAGTGCCCGTGTGTAGAGGTAACCAGTCCAACACATACACACACACACACACACGGAAGATCAGTGCAACTTTGTGTCATGCAACTTTTCTGTTTGTCTTGTGGAGGCAGACGCCGTCTGGTGTGGATGTGGGAAGTCGTGTGTGAAATGCGTTTGGTTGGTGCAGTGATGTGTGTTCTGGTGTGTTTCAGCCGGCTCGAAAACATCGGAAAAAGTCCTAACACCTGCTCAAGGAACAGCGAGTCCCAAAGTCAACGGTGAGTCTGGATAACGGATAATCCCTGCTGGCATGAAGCTGTGTTTTAAAGCTCAGCCGTTTGCTTGGGAATCATGTGGATATTATAATATGGATCAATCAGAAACGCTCTCTGCCTGTCAATCATTCATTGTGTGTTTGACTGACAGCATTTGGCAGAAGAACAGCTAATAAAATGCTTACAGTGCCTTTCATTTATTTTTATAAATTGATATAAATGAAGCCACAAATAGCTTATTACTTTAATAAAATGACAGCAAAATGATAAACATCAACATTATTATAGATAAATCATTTTTGCTTTCATCAAATGGCAGCAACAGCAATAAAATAAAATAAATGTATCATAATTAGAAGTAAATAAATATTATTAATTTTATACAATGGCAGCAATAACAATATGATAAATAAAATGTATCATAATTATAAATAAATAAATATTATTGATTTTATAAAACTGCAGCAACAGCAATAAATTAATTTATCATAATTATAGGTAAATAAATATTATTAATTTTATAAAATGGCAGCCGCAGCAATATGATAGTAAACAAAATGTATCATAATTGTAAATAAATAAATATTATTGATTTTATAAAACTGCAGCAACAGCAACATAATAAAATTAATTGATCATAATTATAAGTAAATAAATACTATTAATTTTATAAAATGGCAGCAACAGCAAAATAATAAACAAAATGTATCATAATTATAAATAAATAAATATTATTGATTTTATAAAACTGCAGCAACGTCAACATAATAAAATTAATTGATCATAATTATAAGTAAATAAATATTATTAATTTTATAAAATGGCAGCAACAGCAAAATAATAAACAAAATGTATCATAATTATAAATAAATAAATATTATTGATTTTATAAAACTGCAGCAACAGCAACATAATAAAATTAATTGATCATAATTATAAGTAAATAAATATTATTAATTTATAAAATGGCAGCAACAGCAAAATAATAAACAAAATGTATCATAATTATAAATAAACAAATATTATTGATTTTATAAAACTGCAGCAACATCAACATAATAAAATTAATTGATCATAATTATAAGTAAATAAATATTATTAATTTTATAAAATGGCAGCAACAGCAAAATAATAAACAAAATGTATCATAATTATAAATAAATAAATATTATTGATTTTATAAAACTGCAGCAACAGCAACATAATAAAATTAATTTATCATAATTATAAGTAAATAAATATTATTAATTTATAAAATGGCAGCAACAGCAAAATAATAAACAAAATGTATCATAATTATAAATAAATAAATATTATTAATTTTATAAAACTGCAGCAACAGCAACATAATAAAATTAATTGATCATAATTATAAGTAAATAAATATTATTAATTTTATAAAATGGCAGCAACAGCAAAATAATAAACAAAATGTATCATAATTATAAATAAATAAATATTATTGATTTTATAAAACTGCAGCAGCAGTAATATGATAAACAATCAGCAAACATGATTATAATTAAAATAAATACATGCGTAAATAAATATTATTTCTTATGATCCAGTAAACGAATCACTATATTAAATTAGTAAATTAATAGTAAATGAATCACCACATACATTATTATTTATTCAGATTATTAATCTTAATATAATATAGTTCTGTAGTTCATTAACTGTAGGCAGCTTACAGTATATGTATAAAGTGTTCATATAAAGAGGAGAGAACCGGTATAGCATAAATATAGCAACGTATACAATATACACTATAAACTGGCATTGTATTGTCTTTTTGCAGTGGAGTGTGTTGTATCCAGTGCATTGCTTTATTTAGCATTGTGTTTGTGTTCAGAGGTCGTTCCCAGGGAGATCTGTGGAAAGAGTTTGAGGTGTTAATTGAAATGTTAATTTACGCCTCTAAAACCTCGTTAAATGTTCTCATTGCAGTTCCTGACGATGTGTTCGCGCCCACGTACGTGTGGAGAGGTTCGTTTGAGTATAAAGGAGTGAAACAGCCGATGACTTTGACAATCACTAGCTTTAACGCGACGTCGGGGAAAGTCAACGTGACGCTAACCAACAGGCACTCGGAGCTGCTGTTGTCGGGTAAGAAGCTCGTGTCAAACACACTCGTGTATAATCTCAGCTGTCAAACACACTCTGGCCGGAGCCGTGGGGAAACATGATGTGTTCTCCTCAACACTGGAAACGCCACTATATGCACCAGTACGGGATGGAAAATCTGATTTTTACTGCAATATCACATCAGTACTGCTCAAATGTTTGGGGTCATTAAAGGGATAGTTCACTTTAAAATTCATTTTTGATATGTTTTATCTTCCCTCAAGGGCATCCAAGATGCAGGTGTCTTTGTTTCCACAGTATTTTCAATTTTGATATTTTTAGGTCTAACCGTTCTTGTCTGTCAGTCATATAATGCAGGTCTATGGTCACCACCTCAAAGAGCAGCACAGAGAAGTCCAGATTAAACATGATTTAATGACTCGTAAACACACAGACTGACACAGACGAGCGTTATTAAAGGAGTAGTTCACTTTTTAAAAAACTTTTACTGATAATTTACTCGCCCCCGTGTCATCCAAGATGTCCATTAGGGTTGGGTATCGTTTGAATTTGAACGATTCTGATTCCGATTCCGATTCCTTGTTTCGATTCCGGTTCCTAACGATTCTCGATTCCGATTCTTTTAAGAGGCAGGGTCAAAAAAGTTTAGCTAACCTTGCTAACCAACGGCCTTTCTGAAGGAAATACTCCTTCTGTCACAAATACTCCTTTTGTCACAAATTTTGCATTTTGCCGAGATTTCGTTATTTTTAGAAAAGTGAAGCCACACTTTGGATCGCCGACGTAAGCTACTCATGTTCGACTCGCGTGGTTATGCCAACACTTCCGGTAGACGCTTCTTCGTTGGTGTTGTTCAGCGGTTTCTTCTTCCGCTCGGCGGACTGTGAAAATCGAAACTAGGAATCGAAATTTTTACTTTTGAACGATTCCGGGAAAAACGAAAAGTTAGTCCCGGTTCCAATCGATACTCGATTCTCGATACCCAACCCTAATGTCCATGTCTTTCTTTCTTCAGTCGAAAAGAAATTAAGGTTTTTGATGAAAACATTCCAGGATTTTCTCCATATAATGGACTTCAATGGGGTCCAAATTGTTCAAGGTTCAAAAGACAGTTTCAGTGCAAACTGCAATCTTTTTTTGAGTCATTCGGTTCATTTAACGAACGAAATGAAAGAATTGACTCAGAAAAAGATTCGTTCATTTTGATGAATGAGTTCGAACAGGAGAGTCACGAACGAGCAAGGCGAGCATTTGAGCTTATAAAACTTAAACTTTGTTATTTATTTATTAAATGAGCGCTCGTTTCGCTTGATAAGACCCTTATTCATCGTCTGGAATCATTTAAAGCCCTTTGAACAGTTTGCACTGAAACTCTCATTTGGACCTTGAACCGTCTGGACCCCATTGAAGTCCATTATATGAATGTTTTCATCAAAAACCTTAATTTCTTTTCGACTGAAGAAAGAAAGACGTGGACATCTTGGATGACATGGGGGCGAGTAAATTATCAGCAAAAGCTTTTTTAAGTGAACATCTGACCCTCATTTCAGTTGAATTTGACATTATTGTAATTCTGATAAATATGATTGGCCGTATTAATGAGCGTGTTCCCTCACAGGTGTGTATAAGAGCCGAGCGGCCCGTCTGACGCTGCGTCTGCATCACATGCGGTCTCTGGTGAAGAGCAGCTTCAGTCAGATCTCCGAGCAGACGCTGATCATGGACGGCTTCGTGAGTCTCCTCACACACACGCTTCATAACTCAACTACGGCTCACGCAAGAGCTAATCTACTGTAACCCGCCGGTGATATTGGGTGGATATATGGGCGAGCGAGGCACAGGCTAACACACACGGGTTACAGCTTTCCACACACACCAGCATGACCAAACTTAGTGCATTCACCAGTTGCCATATCAACAACACCATATACAGAGTTAGGGTTAAATTATTAGTTATTAATATGTTTAAAACTATGCTGGAGCTGTTTTGCGGTGTGTTTATTGTCAAACTCAAACATTTGTTGTCTTTAATTATTAAAAAATGCCATTATTTTATATAAAAAAGTTGTATTTTATTGACAAAATAGTTAAGTTTGTTAGATCAGATAACATTTTAATCCATCATATATGGTCATGTGATTATGAACCCAGCTATGGGGCATGTTGTCACACTTCACTTCCATTATTTTGGGGTAAATCAAGAATTAAGTATACACTGTATTGATGAAACAAAACCACTTAACTGCACTAGACGTGTGAGATTAATGAGGGAATAAATAAATACTATAGTACATTTACACAAACTAATAAATTCAGCAAGTGTGTGGTTGTGCCCCGCTCTCCTCTACTGTATATTGTGGAAGCTTGTTTCCGCCACTGAATAAACTCAATAATTGCAACTTTTTATCTCACGATTGCGAGATATGAAGTCAGAATTGTGAAAAATTAAGTCGCAATTGTGAAAAAAAAGACTTTTTATCTCCTAATTCTGACTTTTTTCTCACAATTGTGAATTTCTGAGATCTTTTCTCAGAATTATGAGCTTTTTCCCTCAGAGTAGTTTATATCTCACAATTCTGACTTTACAACACGCTATTTCGACTTTATATCGGTACAGTAGTGTAACTTTGCAGTGAAAGAAAACATGCATTCTGAGTAGGGTTGGGTATCGAGAATCGAGTATCGATTGGAACCGAGACTAACTTTTCGTTTTTCCCGGAATCGTTCAAAAGTAAAAATTTCGATTCCTAGTTTCGATATTCACAGTCCGCCGAGCGGAAGAAGAAACCGCTGAACAACACCAACGAAGAAGCGTCTACCGGAAGTGTTGGCATAACCGCGCGAGTCGAACATGAGTAGCTTATGTCGGCGATCCAAAGTGTGGCTTCACTTTTCTAAAAATAACGAAATCTCGGCAAAATGCAAAATTTGTGACAAAAGGAGTATTTTTACAGAAGGAGTATTTCCTTCAGAAAGGCCGTTTGTTAGCAAGGTTAGCTAAACTTTTTTGACCCTGCCTCTTAAAAGAATCGGAATCGAGAATCGTTAGGAACCGGAATCAGAACAAGGAATCGGAATCAGAATCGTTCAAATTCAAACGATACCCAACCCTAATTCTGAGTAATATTGATATTAATATTGAGAGCAATATCCTGTAATGAGTGTGTGAACGTGATGTTCATCTGAGGCTGTTGTTCTCCTCGAGGTTTCTGCGGATCATGAAGGAAACACGTACTTGTTTCAAGGCTTCATTCAGGCTCGAGATTACGGGCCGTTCGGACTGCAGAGACAAGGTGTGCTACGGTTCACAACCTCATATATAATCATGGCTTTATGTTCTGACAAACTACAAATAACTAAAAAAAATCATCAATTAATTTATAAATCCTGAATGTATAGTTACAAGTCAAATGATATATTATGTCTTAAACATGCACAAATGTATCTGTAACAGACAAGTGAAATTTGTAAACCTAAATATTTAATTTAAAAATCTAAAATGGTGCAGTGGATAAGACACATGCCTTTGGTGTGAGAGACCCAGGTTCGAATCCACTGTGAGACACCAATGTGTCCCTGAGCAAGACTCTTAACCCCTAGTTGCTCCAGAGGCATGCGACCTCTGACATATATAGCAATTGTAAGTCGCTTTGGATAAAATGTTAAAAATGAAAATAGGAAAATATGCAGAATATATAAATGACCTATAAATATGAATATGTGCTGTATATTAAACATAAAATGTAAGTCTGCATAAATTAGAGTGTGTATGTGAGTAAGTGAGTGAGTGAGTGAGTGAGTGAGTGAGTATGTCTGTGAGTGAGTGAGTGAGTGAGTGAGTGAGTGAGTATGTCTGTGAGTGAGTGAGTGAGTGAGTGAGTGAGTGAGCGAGCGAGCGAGTGAGTGAGCGAGTGAGTGAGTGAGTGAGTGAGTGAGTGAGTATGTATGTGAGTGAGTGAGTGAGTGAGTATGTCTGTATGTGAGTGTGTGAGTGAGTGAGTATGTCTGTATGTGAGTGAGTGAGTGAGTGAGTATGTCTGTATGTGAGTGTGTGAGTGAGTGAGTATGTCTGTATGTGAGTGTGTGAGTGAGTGAGTATGTCTGTATGTGAGTGAGTGAGTGAGTGAGTGAGTATGTCTGTATGTGAGTGAGTGAGTGAGTGAGTATGTCTGTATGTGAGTGTGTGAGTGAGTGAGTGAGTGAGTATGTCTGTATGTGAGTGAGTGAGTGAGTGAGTATGTCTGTATGTGAGTGAGTGAGTGAGTGAGTATGTCTGTATGTGAGTGAGTGAGTGAGTGAGTATGTCTGTATGTGAGTGAGTGAGTGAGTGAGTATGTCTGTATGTGAGTGTGTGAGTGAGTGAGTATGTCTGTATGTGAGTGAGTGAGTGAGTGAGTATGTCTGTATGTGAGTGAGTGAGTGAGTGAGTATGTCTGTATGTAAGTGAGTGAGTGAGTGAGTGAGTATGTCTGTATGTGAGTGAGTGAGTGAGTGAGTGAGTGAGTATATCTGTATGTGAGTGAGTGAGTGAGTGAGTATGTATGTGAGTGAGTGAGTGAGTGAGTGAGTGAGTGAGTGAGTATATCTGTATGTGAGTGAGTGAGTGAGTGAGTGAGTGAGTGAGTGAGTATGTATGTCTGTGAGTGAGTGAGTGAGTGAGTATGTATGTGAGTGTGTGAGTGAGTGAGTATGTCTGTATGTGAGTGTGTGAGTGAGTGAGTATGTCTGTATGTGAGTGAGTGAGTGAGTGAGTATGTCTGTATGTGAGTGAGTGAGTGAGTGAGTATGTCTGTATGTGAGTGTGTGAGTGAGTGAGTATGTCTGTATGTGAGTGAGTGAGTGAGTGAGTATGTCTGTATGTGAGTGAGTGAGTGAGTGAGTATGTCTGTATGTAAGTGAGTGAGTGAGTGAGTGAGTATGTCTGTATGTGAGTGAGTGAGTGAGTGAGTGAGTGAGTGAGTATATCTGTATGTGAGTGAGTGAGTGAGTGAGTATGTATGTGAGTGAGTGAGTGAGTGAGTGAGTGAGTATATCTGTATGTGAGTGAGTGAGTGAGTGAGTGAGTGAGTGAGTGAGTGAGTGAGTATGTATGTCTGTGAGTGAGTGAGTGAGTGAGTATGTATGTGAGTGAGTGAGTGAGTGAGTATGTCTGTATGTGAGTGAGTGAGTGAGCGAGTGAGTGACTGAGTGAGTATGTATGTGAGTGAGTGAGTGAGTATGTCTGTGAGTGAGTGAGTATGTATGTGAGTGAGTGAGTGAGCGAGTGAGTGTGTGACTATGCAGGTGTGTGTGTGTGTGTTTCTGAGTGAGTGTGTGAGCAAGTGAGTGAATCCACTAGCTGCATTAAACATGATTATTTCCCATCATGCATCACTCAGGTCTGAACACACAGGAGCCGACCAGGAGCGCTGAGATCCCGCCCAGATCCAACAGCAGTTCTGTGGCCGTCGCCATTCTTGTGCCTTTCTTTGCCCTGATCTTCGCCGGCTTTGGGTTTTACCTGTACAAGCAGAGGTGAGTGTGTGAAATCCTGACGAGTAATTAGCGCTGCACGATTAATCGCAATTTTACATGTAAACGCACATAAAGCGATTTGGTTTATCGTGATTACACATTGACACGTGCAGCTTGTCAGTGAAGCATGGCTCAGAGTGTGTGTGTGTGTGTGTGAGACGCCCTCTGGTGTTCAGAGGTGTGTGTGTGTGTGTGTGTGTGTGTGTGTGTGTTTGTGCAGAAGGTGATTCTGATGATCGTTTCCCTCTCGTTCCACTTCAGAAAGTCTGATAAAGCGGAGTTCAGCGGCTGCTCTGTGCATGAAAACAACAACGGTCAGGCCACGTTCGAGAACCCCATGTACAACACCAGCTCCAAGTCCATCGAGGGCAAGGTCGTCCGCTTCGATCCCAATCTCAACACGGTTTGCACAATGGTTTGAGGATTTGAGCTGGTCTGTTCCTTTAGTCTCTGCGAAGCACAGTTTGGGTTCAGTACTCACACCACAGCTCAAAGCTACGCGCAGATTTGCAGGAAAACGTCGTATTCTTCACAGTTCCAGTGGAGAATTATAGATATTATATACGTCTCACTCTGAGAGTGTGGTTTTGTATTTAAAAGCAAACAGAAACATAAAAAGGTGCGTGGTTTTTGTGCTGGGCATCGATTAATCGCGATTAATCGCATCCAAAGTAGAAATTTGTTTACATAATACGTATATGTGTGTGTACTGTGTATAATTATTTTGTCAAATATAAATAAATAACAATGATTAATTAAAAAATATATATATATACAATACATACATGCAAGTATTTAAGAAAAAATTGCTATTGATATATATATATATAAAATATTTGTATATTTAAGAAAAATGTGCTATTATACTGGATGTGCTAATATGGTTTTGTTATTTATATATAAAATGTTTAATATAAATTATAAATAAATAAATGTACAGTATATACATGCAAATATTTCTTAAAAATATACATGCATGTGTGAGTATTTATAAATATAAAATAATCATACACTGTACACACACACACACATATTATGTAAACACAAACTTTTATCTTGGATGCGATTAATCGGGATCAATCTTTGCCCAGCGCTAGTTTTTTTGTTTGTTTTTTTTTCAATGTGAGATTGAGCAAATTATTTTAAGCGTTGACACATACAGCGATTATACAGAGTTGATAAATGCTTAACTTTATGCATTCGGTCAACAGTGAAAGACATCAGATGCGATCATGTTATCCGTCTCTTGTCAGAATCTCTTAGAGGAAAAGGTTCTCTTGGGTTCCTTTGAGTTCTTGACCCAAAAAGTTTCCATGTAAGGAAAAATGTCTTACTTATTTTGGACAGTAGTGGCCATAAGTTATGTCCAGTGACATGTACTGTCCAGTAATGTCAAATATTATTGAAAGGTGCTGTATTTAAAATTGCTAGTGGTTGAAATGGGTACTGCAGTCCAAATCTAAGATGACTCACAAGGGTTGCCAGATTGACACGTAACAGGGACGAGAGCAGCTTTACACTGCAAATTGATCACGGTTTTATACGCGTCTGTTCTTAGAGCTTTTTAGATGATGCCGAGCTTTTTAGGTCAGGTAGAGTCTGTGATCTCTGATCCAGATGCAGTGATTGGCAGTGGGCGGAGTCACACAGACCGAAACACAAACACATTATGACACGGGATGCATGTTTCAAAGTGGAATAACTGTAGCTTTGTTTATCGGAGAAAAAAGTGACCTAAATATCTGCAAACATATTATGGTATTTTTATGCTTTAGCAGCACAGACAAAAAAATGTTACGCTCTAAAAAAAAACACCCAATGAATATAGGACAGAACACATGTTTGGTTAATTTAACCCTAAGTATTTATATTCTGAATCTTTTTGAATAAAATCATGACATGTTTTACAAGGCATCAAGTGGAAACACTCGTTTGAGACACACATTGCTCCCCTCTATGTTGCTTTGCATAAAATTAAAAGATATACAGAACGATGACGTATTTATAGATAAAATAAAATGTACACAAACCTGTGTTTTATTGAAGACACGCACCAGTTTGACGGCGCTGCACTGCTCTCTCCTGAAGAGGTCACAAAACGCTACCAATAAATAACACAAAAACTACCCAAACACTGGGTTGTGATGTCTGACCCAGGATCTGGGTAACAATAGTTTGTCAAATAGTTTTTCTCAGATAAAAACCTTCACTAACTTTTTTCGCTCATTTTTTAAAAAACATAAATATAAGTTTCCCCTTGTATTTTGATGGTTTAATGGAATCTGTAGGGTCATTAAACACAAATATCACTTTCAAACTTGAATTAAAACACAATAAAGTAAAACTAAATCCAAAAAGTGAAGGAACCATGAAAGCTTCTTTATATGACGAGCCTGACGTATCGAACCTTTTCCTCGAAGAGTGCAGAAGAAACAAAGTTAATGTTCTGTATGATTTCTATGCTTTAAAAAATGATGCATGGAGAACCTTGATCGAATAACATCCATTCATGCGTTTATAATCATGATGTGATGCTTCAGTGCTGCTGCGATTATAGTCCAACCGTTTGCTCGTTAGTGGCGTCAGGAACGCTGGATTTCCAGATCACTGATGTGTGATCGCTCCGTCATCATGCCTCCCTGAACCAGGAAAGACTGCTATTACAACGCGTTTTAAAGGTGAAGTGTGTCTTTCTTCTCTCAATGTAATCTTCTTCTGGCTGGAACACGTTCTAGCGTTAAAAACACACGTTTATACGCTGCCGCTCAAGAGTTTGGAAGAACTGAGATTTTCCAATGTAAACAAATTTTAAAAAGTGTCTTCTGCTCACCAAGGCTGCGTTTATATGATCAAAAATACTGTAAAATATTCATTTAAAATATCTGTGAATATATAGTAAAGTGTAATTTATTCATAATTTATTATTTATATAATTAATTATATATTATGTTATTTATATAAATATGATGTACACTGAAAAAAAAATTATATGCTTTATCTAATCAATAAAATTGTGGCAACATATTACAATCAATATTATTAATTAAATTGTACAAATTAGAATTAATTAGAATGTTAATTTGGTTAACTATTACTCAATTCTAATTTGTTCAATTTAATGAATAATATTGCTTGTAATCTGTTGCCACAATTTTATTGGTTAGATAAAGCATATTCAGTTTTACAGTGTAATATATTGCTAATTGTTATGTTATTATTGGTGTTTTTACTGTATTTTTGACCAAATAAATGAGCAGAAGATGGTTTTCGGCATGAATATAGTTCTAGAAGCAAACGTGGTGTCAAACAAACAGAAATAGTGTAGAATGAACACAAGAATGTGTCCGGCCCATAAGAGTCGGAAACGATTGCATTTAGTGACGCTGAAATGACACACTTCACCTTTATATTGAGGATATACATTTTTTAAAGAGGACCTATTATGCTTGATGTGTTTCGGGCTCTACTAGAGCAGGTTTTAATGCGTTAATGTTGATTATTCTCCTCATATTCTCCATGAACATAGTAAAAGCAACAATTAAAAACAAATTTTAAAAAAAACGTTACCACAGCCGTTATTCATTTTACATTCATACAATATTGAATATCTGTACACTTTTCTGACTGCATATGATAGCTTGAAAAAGTAAAGTACACAGTATTGGATAATTTTCTCTATAAAGAATTTAGCAAGCAAACAATACATTTTCAAATTCAGTAAACAGGCAAGTTGAAGAGAAAAGACAAAATCTACAAGGAGTTGCGGTAACGCTCTGTTTACTTCCTGTCTCTATGAAGCCCCTCCTTCTGCTCTGATTGGTCAGCTGGATCAGTGTGTCGTGATTGGTCGAGTGTGTTTAGGAAATGTCCCGCCAGTTTAACACACTACTAACGAACTCAACCAGGCCCCGCCCCTTTAATCTGCGCATTAATTATTATAATGAGGACTATTGTGACGTGATCGTTCAGTGTTTTTCATGCTCAAACAGCGACAGTAGAGAAAGATGCATAATATGTCCTCTTTAAGGAAGTTCACCTATCGGGTTATCCGTCATGCTTTATTTAGATTTATATTGAATATTCACAGATTGGCCAATAGCAGATCGTCTGCTTCTAAACGCTGTGTTTCATAACTCATGACAGTGCCTTGTATGATATTTCACTGGTGTTTTGAGGAGAAAATGTGGGGTTTAGTTTTTTTTATTTCTCAGCTATAGTTGTTCTTAAAAAGTCACTTTTGCACAGACATACCTGCCAAATATAATCCGACACAGCGCCAGTGCTAGTTTGAGTTTTGCCGTCGCCTCATCACCGGTTTGCACATGGACAGAGATGTTTGGGTCCGTGACGTGAAACGAAGGTTTATGATTGCTTTTAGACACTGGCTCCCTCGGACGGGTCCGTCGCCCTGTAAATGCATTCATATCAAATGTACAGATATTTAAACTTTTTTCAAAAGAGTTATATTTTTGTGAGAAATTTGTAAAATAAAAGGTTATGTAAATTTCCATTTGTAAATGCCATTTACAAATAAAAAGTACTTTGCTTTTCTACATCTGCTGCATTATTTATTGACACTGTGTGTGTATGATGAGCGTATGGGGATGATGCAGAATCACACACTCACGGATCGGTTTTTATAATAACTATTATATTATAACGAATTTGGGGTTTTCATAAGCTGTAAGACGTAATCATCAAAACTATAACTTTTGCACGAGTTTTGACTTTAAACTGGGGCTGTGCAAAAATTAATTGCGATTAATCGCATCCAAAATAAAAGTCTGTGTTTACATCATATATTTGCGTGTGCTGTATATAATTATGTTGTATATATAAATACACACACACATGCATGTATATATTTAAGAAAATGTGTTATTCATATATAAAATATTTATATTTATATAATATAGATTATGTATTTATAAATATTAAGCGCAAATAATTCTTAAATATATACATGCATGCATAGGTATTTATATATACAAAATGATTATACACAGCACACACAAATATATTATGTAAACACAGACTTTTATTTTGGATGCGATTAATCGCAATTAACTTTTGCACAGCCCTGCACTGAAAAAAATAATATGCTTTATCTAATCGATAAAATTGTGGCAACATATTACAAGGAATATTATTAATTAAATTGTACAAATTAGAATTAATTAGAATGTTAATTTGAATAACTACTAATTTGTTCAATTTAATAAATAATATTGCTTGTAATCTGTTGCCACAATTTTATTGATTAGATAAAGCATATTCATTTTTACAGTGTACTTTAAACATTACTATTTAGGTTTAATTGATTTATTTTCAGTCATTATCTTTCAGCTGGCCAGATTTCTCTGTTTTTCATCTGATGTGAAAGTGAGTCTCGCGTACCGTACGGGAGAATATTAGCCCGTATTAGCATGCACACTATAGGTTTGCTGTCATTTGGGTCTCGCCACTTCTCATCTTGCATGCTTTTTTGAATGCATTACGTGATCGTGGTCGTCCAGCCCGATTCCCCATGATGGATGAACACGAGCGCTGCTCGAACACTACACGCAGCATGAAAGCGGACGATCAAACGGATCGTGGGACTTCGACGTTGTTGGTTTCCTCCTTCCAGGATTGAGACGTGATCCATTATTAATGAGGAAAGCGCTGGAGTGAGAGCGTTGACGGGCACAGAAACAAAGCTGAGGTTGATCAAATGCAGCTCGATACAACGGGACAATTTGTTCAGGCCCTTAAATAAAAGTCAGCGAGTTAAAAGGGAGTGAGTGTGAAATGAGGAAGAGAGGACCTTCACGAGATATCATGCACACGATGTGACGTCTGTGCCTGCGACTCTGGATGGAGCGACTGATTGGCAGCACTCGAACACGCCCACTAGAGACCGTCCCGAGCAGTGACATCATCAATGCGGCGCACTATTTAGGTATGTTTTTTCTTATTATTTTAAACATTGGCTTTACAAGATTTGTTCTTAAAGGTGACATTATGCCTCTTTTTACAATATGTCTCCAGAATGTGTGTGTGTGAAATTTCAGCTCAAAATCCCCCAGATCATTTATAACAGCTTGTCAAATTTGCCTTTTTTTGTGTGTCGTTTTTCTGTCCCTTTAAATGCAAATGAGCTTTAACAACCATTCAAAAATATGGCTGGGTGTTTCTAATGATTCAAAGCTTAATGCAAATGGGCGAAGTGTCCCTTTAACCCTCTGGGGTCGTTCGGCCCAAATGGACCCGGAGAATTTAAATCATTTTGTTTTAAATATCACAGCTTCCTGGGAATGGTCTGAAATTTGGTGACTTTGTTGGTATTTGGTATTTGAACACCCAAAGAAATTGGGGACAGGATGTGAATAGTCTAAATGGTTGTAAAAAAAAATAGTCACACTTGGGGTGTTCGGGTCCAAATGGAGCCGCATGGAAATATGAATGGGAAATTGGCAGAAATGTGAAAATACTGAGTTTTTTTGTGTGTACAATATACAAATCAGCCACGAGAGGGTGAATCTATAAAACATCAAGAGTGCAAAACAGACACACACACAAACACACTTTTTTACACAAACACACCAAAATATTGAGATTATACATGTGTTTTGCATTTTTAAAATGCTCAGTTTGTCCACCAGATGGCATCCATCTCATTTCAAAAATTGCTTTTATGAGGCCTAGGCTTGACTCTAAAATGAAATACAGCTTTAAAAAAAAAAAATTTTTTTATATATTTTTTAAAATATTTTTTTCTATTATGTTCAATGGGGGGGAAATTTTGTCATAATTATTGAATACTAATTATAAAATTTTTTATTTTTGAAATTTTCTCAAAACACCAAAAAGAAAAGAAAAAATATAAAAAACGAGTAAAAAAAAAAATCATGATTTTGTTTTTTTTAAATATGAATCCCGCCCTTTGAGTCCATTTGGACCCGAGTGTGACTCTGAAACGAACAACCCCAGAGGGTTAAAGCCTTAAGAGTAAACAACAACAACAACAGAGGAAAGACGGCGAGCAAAAACAGTGATTTTCTTATTGCATAAGAGTGTCACAGCTTAGCTGTGTAATAATTCCTCAGGAGCTCGAGTTAACGTATTTAATCTGCTGATGAGGCTTTTTTTGATGAGCCGTGTAATTAAATATCGTAGATTGAAGACTGCTAAATTGAACCTACTTCATAGAGGATTAACTAAAAACGTATCATGTTCTGTGTTCGGCCTGCTGAGCAAATTGAATCGTTTTCACGAGATCTTTAATTTGTAATGTGCATGACGTCACGAGCTCGGAGAAAGTCTCGGGATTCCAATAAAACAAAGTTTGAGGTTTTTCTCCACCATCTGTGTCGCTCTCACGCCTGCAGTAATTATCAAGGTAATGGTGCTTATCATGCATGAAATATGAATATAATTTACATAAATCGTCCTTGAAAGTCCAAACATCCTTAAAGAAAAAGAGAGCGCTTTAAATATTTCAGGGATTTCCGAGCGGATGGAGTTATGAATCTGAAGTTGACATTTTCTCCTGACGTGAAGTGTTGCAGGATAACAGATTTGCAGTCTATCATAACATACTTGACATTTTGTGCTTTACATCACAGCTCAGATTAAACCCGATGGAGGAGATGTGCTGAACTCGACCGTAACTCAGACATCATCTACTACTGTCTAACTACACTGAGTTCTCAAGGTGAGCTGGTCAACACACAGTCAGATTGCATTCAACTTATGAAAGCATATGAGGAGCGTTTCTTATTGGTGGTGTTGTTTGCAGCATTACTTTTTGAAGTGCTTTTACACTACCTTTCAAAAGTTTGAGGTTGGTAAGATTTTTTTTTTTTATTTTTTTAAAAGAGTCTTTTCTGCTCACCAAGCTGCGTTTATTTGAGCAGAAATACAGTAAAAAAAGTGAAATATTATTATGATTTAAAACAGCTGTTGTCTATGTGAGTATATAGTAAAGTGTAATTTATTCCTGTGATTTTCAGCATCATTACTCCAGTCTTCAGAGTCACATGATCCTCCAGAAATCACTCTAATATGAGGATCTGATGATCAAGACACTTGATTTATGATTATTATCTGTTGAAAACGGCTTCATATTTTTGTGAATTTTATTTTTCAGGATTCTTTGATGAATCAAAACAATAGCATTCATTTTAAATATAATCTTGTAAAACGGTATCACAGGGACTCGCAATATTTATTTTGATTTGATATTGACATTGATGATTATAATCAGTTAAAATATTTTTAATATTTAGCGTTTTTAAGATTTCCACTCTGGAGGGTGCTTTCACTTTTTTGCGTTTTTAAGCCCCCAAAACGCCGTCGCCGTGTAAACGAAAGGCACATCCGATAAAATATTTTTACGTTTTCACCCGCGAGCGTTCTCGTGTAAACAGGACCTAAAGTGAACACCGATCATCATAATGTGATTTTGCTTGTTAAAGGTTAGTTCACCCAAAAATGAAAATTCTGTCAGTATTTCCTCACCCTCATGTTGTTCCAACCCCGTAAGACCTTCGTTCATCTTCGCAACACAAATTAAGATATTTAAGATATTAAGATCGCTCCTGCATACTAGTCCATAGGCTTCTTGAGGGAATGACACGAAAAGTCATTAAAGACATCGTTAAAATAGTCCGCATGACTACAGCGGCTCAATCTTAACTTTATCAAACGACGAGAACACTTTTGTGCGCAAAAAAACAACAAAAATACCGACTTTATTTCAACTATTCACTTCCTTCTCCATGAGCCTGTAGTCAGTTAACGTAGTGTGATTGCGTAAAGCTACGTCACACGAAGGCTCACTATTGGCCGACGCTGGTCATGTGTGTGTGATGCGTGTGACGTACAATAACAGAAGCTTACGCTATTAAACTAGTAACCTGACTCGCGCAGAGGGAGAAATAAACCAATAGTTGAAATAAAGTCGTTATTTTTGGGCACAAAAAGTGTTCTCGTCGTTTGATAAAGTTAAAATTGAGCCGCTGTAGTCACTTGGACTATTTTAACGATGTCTTTAATGACTTTTCGAGTCATTCCCTCAAGAAGCCTATGGACTAGTATGCAGGAGCGATCTTAATATCTTAAATATCTTAATTTGTGTTGCGAAGATGAACGAAGGTCTTACGGGGTTGGAACAACATGAGGGTGAGGAAATACTGACAGAATTTTCATTTTTGGCTGAACTAACCCTTTAACATCAGGTGTTAACAAGCAGAATTATATAATAACTTTAACATTGCTTCAGGGGCGTTAAATGTACAACTTTTTATGTGTTTAGCCATTCGTTTACACGACAATGGCGTTTTGGGCAGGTTTCAAAGTACACGTTTTGAAAACGGTCTACTAAATTTCAAAAACACGAATCTGTGAAGACGATGACGTCATGCACGTGTCCAGTCTATAGTGTTTCATCGCCACCTACTGGCCTGGTATCAGAATACTGCGTTTCTAGTGTTTTTCGCGGATCCGTGTGAATCGGGATGGTTTCGGCGGTGGAAAACACAAAGGAAAAACTTCATCGTTATCATGCAAACGTACCCTCACACCAGGTGGAGGACACATTGTGTCATGTGGTGTCAGCGCAGAGCTCTGATTGGCTGATTACTCATCAGATTTCTCCCCATGATGCTGTTACGACTCTCAGCTAACATACAGCTTTCATTAAACTGCCAGCATGTGCAGTTACAGCCAGGTGTGTTAATCGACATTCACAGGATTGCACGGAGTTGCATAATGTTTGAAATATTCAGGGCGAGTTGCAGAACGAGATGTGTCCTGAGGGCCACTCCAGACGAGGCAGTCGAGGGACTCGCTTTGTCTGACGCACAAAAGAAGACATTTCATCTGTCACATTGCCATCACAAGATGCCCGTTTCTGCTCAGGCTCTCTAGCCCTGTAGATGGAGCGAGCAGATGGAGTTCATCCGGCGTGACAGACAGAGATGAGAGCGTCGTCTTCCTCATACAACAGACCCTCGCTCAGCAAACAGTCATTTCTCACGGCACACAATCTCTCACATGAGTGACCATATCAGAGCCAAACTCATCAACGCTTTCGCTTTCGTGACAGGAGGTTATTAAAGGCAAAGTTAGACCGGAGAATGAAAATCGTGGTCATTTGCTCTAAATCTCGAGGACTTTCTGCCGTGCAACACAAAACGGTATTTAGCACAAAGCAAAAGTGTTTAAAAGTGAACTCTCCTGAGACTTTGTGTGACTCGAGTGTGTTAAAAGTAAAACTCGACAGTCATGCGCTTAAACCCGAGAATTATCGAAACCATCGCGAAAACGACTAAAAATGCAGCAGGCCACTAGATGGCGATGAAACACTATATCAGTAATAATTGCGTTATGTATGTATTTTTGTTGTCATTCTACAGCTACCTTGATCAAATAATGTTTATTACTTTTTTAATTTGATTGATTTCAAATTTTTTATGATAAAGATTATGATGATGATGATTTACACATACCATGATAATACCATTTTATATTTTTGTAAACATCCATTTTTACATGTAGCACGATTATTAGCTATAACTCGTAATAATAATCATGCTACATGTAAAAAAAATACAAATGATATTATTTACATAAAATATATAATGTATAATATATACATTATATAGCTAATACTCATGATAATATATGTTTTTATTGCACAACTACCAATTGTTTGTTGTTGTTTTTTTTTTTTTTTCATGATTACCATTAATATTATGGTATGGTATTATATTTATTCCTTTTGACATTTTTGAACCTCCTGAAAAAAACCTTGTCCAATGATAGTATCAGTGGGCCAGTTGTTCAAAACATTTAATCTGGATCAAAATGATGATCCATTTTTTCCTATCCAGGATCAGGTAATCCATCTTACCTTTATGCCGGTTTTTCAAAGCAACATTGGACTGGATATCACTGAATATAATGTCATTGTCACATTGAAAACATGACGTATAAATCCATGATACATTAATAATATCCACTGTCTGATGACTGTAAACTTCCTTTCCACTGAGTGATGGGAAAGTGCATATGTCAATATTTCTTCCACTCTTTCAATGTCTCCATTAGTACATGTCATCATAAATTGGTAACCATGGGGACGGATATCATTTCTTTTCCATCCACGTTCAGTGACCCGTGAGGAAGTGATGTATGGTCATAATCCGTCTGAAAATGTGTTGTGCATTATTCGGATGGAGACTTGCAGAGGCACAGAAGAGGAGTTTAGCGAACCAGAAGAAGCATGAAACGCTTCAGAGACAGAGAAAGTGCAAAATCTCTCACTGTTCAAAAATGATCGTGATTTTAACGGTAAAAGACACGGTGAAAGAAAGTTAGCCGTTACAGTTTACTTTACCTCACAGATCAAATCCATGACTCGAAAACACAAAACTGTTCATATTTACAGTGCCTCGACAGGCCGATGAATGGACGCCTGTGAAGCGAGGAGAAAGAGCCGATTCAGCAGAGAGAGAGAGTACAGTAAACACACAGATACGGCCTTGGGACGACGCCAGGCCTTTCCTTCAGGAAAAAGGGAGACAGGAATACTCAATGAAGAACTTGTTTGACTTTCTTACATCCAGCATTGCATCCAATATTAAATAAGTCTTATTTCATGTTCATCGTGTTACTGTTTATTCTCTGTATTAGTGGTCCTGATTTGCACAAAACTTTTGTCATATTTTCTAAATGTCGATAAAAAAATGATTGCAAAAGGACAGCGTTTCCATTAACCGATGATATGTGACTAAAACGTCATTTTTTCCTCTCGGGATAATAATACATGCGTAATTTACGTATATCCCAGCCAGCGCACTAGCCATTATTTGTGTTTTATCCAGGCATTAACGGTCAGGAAATCCTCTTAAATCCTTCTGCATTTCTTTGTTGTTCAGATTCTAGTATCCTGTAATACTTTTTGTATTTTATGAGTTTAATAAAGAACTTGGTCTCGTCGTCCAATGACACTGCGCCATCTACGTCAGGTGACTGTATGCACAAAAATAATCTGCTTCCATTGCGGTTTTGTGAAATATTCCTTTTTCGAATTGCCTGAAAAACCACCTCATGCGAGCGTCAAAACTTTTTTTGCGATATTATAGGATATATGTTTTCATTGGGCGTATTTTGAATTCGCAATTTCAATTTGTGCAATTTGAAGGGTAATGGAAACGCGTGTGTTTCTGAACTCCTGAAACGCCTTCGTAGTACTCTTGAGTTTCTCCCGTGAACGAACACGTCTCATTATAATAATTAATGCGCAGAATAAAGGGGCGGGGTCTGGTTGAGTTGGTTAGTAGTGTGGCGTTACTGGCGGTTCTGGAAAGGGGCGGGACATTTCCCTAACACACTCAAAACGCTCGACCAATCACAGCACACTGATCCTCTATAAAAAGACAGTTATTTTTGTTATACACATCCCCTAAAATGGGAATTTAGTCATAATTTACTCACGTTTTAATCACTTTACGCAACTCTTTTTCATTTAATGACAGTTCATATTGTTTTAAAGGACAAAAAAACACATATGACTCATGTATCCCAAGTAGCCTACATATTTAAAAAACATTTTCGTATCGTTCCCCTGTGCGATTACATCCGAAGTTATTTTAATACTAATCTGATGAATAAATATGAACCTCAATATTTGAGTGTATTCTATTGCAAATTTGCAAGTTAAATCTTGTTGTGGGGTGAATTATTACACTAAAAAAATATTGTTGGTTTAACTTAAAGTAAGCAACCTGGTTCCCTTAAAATTTTAAGTTGATTGAACTGGAAAAAGTGAGTTAATACAATGAAGGAGATTAATTTAACCATCAGAAACTCAAAATTATATGTTATCTGAACTAAATAAATTATTTAAGTTGATTTGACAAAAGAAAAAATGTTGTGATTACTACACTGTAAAAAAATATTGTTGGTTTAACTTAAAAAAGTAACCTGGGTTGCCTTAAAATTTTAAGTTGATTGAACTGGAAAAAGTGAGTTAATACAATGAAGGAGAATGATTTAATCATCAGAAACTCAAAATAATAAGTTATCTCAACTAAATAAATTATTATAAAGTTGATTTGACAAAAGAAAATATGTTGTGATAACAAATCTTGAAAATATTTTTTACAGTGTAGTACTAGTTGTGCAATAATTACAATAATTATTAGTGAGTAAATGACGACAGAAAGGCCCGTCGTGAATAGGGAACGTTTCACTCTTGTAGTGTTCAGGAATGAGTGTGAATCTTCTGAAAGGCGAGGATTAATGTGAGCAAGATAACCCAGGATTGTGTTTGACCCAGGGTTAACTATAGTTCGAGTGTGAAAAGCCCATCTGTGTGTAAACTATCCCTTTAAATGCAGCACATTTTAGCTGAGACACACTCACACACACAAAATATTGTATTGCTAACAGAAAGTCTTTGTTACATCATAATTGCACGAAGGAGAAAATGTCAAAGGTCAGTAGGCTCCGCTGATAAGACCATCAGAAATATTGATTCCTGTTTCATGTCAGATCATAACCCATTATATTACAACTCTACATGTAGAGTGAGTTTCACTGGCGGTCTGGGAATAATTGGGCCCGTGAGAGACACATCAGTCTCTCTCTCTCTCTCTCTCTCTCTCTCTCTCTCTCTCTCTCAGTCCTGAGCTCCACAGATGTGAGACGCCCGTCCTCAGATATGGGACTCTTCAACACACCAGTACTGATCGTCCCTTTCTTATTATTTACATGTTACGAAGCAGAGAAATTAAAAACCAGAGGTCTGCGGCAGAAGGATGTGGACTACATGGAGAAAGTAAGACTTTAAGTAATTATTTATTATTTCTGTTACTTTTTTTGTGGAAAAACGAGTTAGATTTAATGTATAATGCATTTAGACCCACACTCGCAGGTTTCTCTCCGGAGACTCAGTTACTGTATTCAGTGAATGAAGATGTTTGTCCGCTCAGATCATTCGTTCTTGGGGGAAAGTTTGAGATCACTCTGAGTTTTGCTTGCAAACTTTATTTGCAACTTACTCTTCTTATCCTGTAGAGGAGAAACGTCAGATTTTCAACCTTCGAGAAGCAATAAGTCTTCATAAAAATTAGATATAAAAGATCTCATCGGTGCTTTTTCTTACATATAAGAAGGTTTATCAGTAACACTAAATATGTGAAACATATACACATATAATGCATTGTATATTCACAGTGCATTACATATTTTCAAAATTGTAACCACACTCTCAGAAAAAACTGGGGCTGTACCTTTTCAAAAGGTAAACTTTTGTCCATTTTAGGTCCTAATATGTACATTTAGGTACTAATTTGTGCTAATATGTACATTTCAGGTGCTAATATGTACATTTTAAGTGTTAATATGTACATTTTAGGTCCTAATATGTCCATTTAGGTACTAATTTGTACATTTTAGGTGCTAATATGTACATTTTAGGTGCTAATATGTACCACTAAGGTACCAATATGCAGCCTTTGGGTACAAAGGTTTACCTTTTGAAAAGGTACAGCCCCAGTGACAGCTTTTGTACCTATTTTTCTGAGAGTGCAAAGTTAAAATCCATTATTTGCAGATTCCTTGTTGCATCTGAAACTGGTTGTTTATCATGTGTTTTAATGCATTATACTTCCTAAAGGTGTTCAATTAATAGATATTATAACTGTGGTTACAATTGTTCATGCATGATGAGGCATAATTAATGCATTAAAATACTTTTATAATGCATTAAATAGAGGCTTTAAGTGAAGTGTTTCAGTTTATCGTGACTTTATTGTCGGGAAGAGTTATGTGTGTGAGTGATTGGAAAGTAATTGGCGGATTCTCTCTTTAAGGAATAATCTATATTATAACTGATTTCTCATTGACTAAAGCCTTTGCCCAGTGTAAGAAATACCCGTCAATATTGTACAGTAGTATACAATAGGCCTATAAACAAATGTTATGTTACTCTATTTATTTATGTTTTTACTGAGATTTGCGTTTTTCGCTTCCGGATGTGATTTGGGGGCCTGAGATACAGATACGGTGGCCCACGAGGCCGGAAGTGGTCTTTTTCGAAAGGTCTCAGCCCGTTCTCCACTCGATAAAAATTTGGCGTCGAAACGTTGATTTTTCGATGAGATATTTGCGTTTTTCTCCCGAACTTGTGGCGCCATTTCAGAGCGCGGCCGACGGTTTTCGGCTAATATCTCCGCGAATACTCCAACAAAAATGACGAAATGCATATGGTTGTGTTCAGTTCGGCGAGACGGTTCGAAGGAGCCCGGTTTCCGATGGATACATTGAGATTTCGCTGAGATATTTGCGTTTTTCACTTGCGGTGGGGCTTTGGGGGCCGGTTTCGTGCCGAGTAAAGTTTTATGTACGTTTAAGGTTTTTAATTTAATTTACAAATGCACCAAAATCCCCCAAATGCTAATTTGATGAGTTCATGTGACAAAAGCAGCATGTTACAGTTTGAAATGGCGATCACTGCATAATACGATTAGTTTCACATAATATTTTTGAATATCAGTACACCATAGACATCGTCATCAAAGTGAGCTGAATGTACAGCTGTTATCTGTTGAATATTCTGCGCCTCATTTCATCCCCTGATTGCTTCGAAATCTCCCGAGGTCCAATTCAAGACAAATTTGATATTCATCCTTTGCATAATTGAATTCAACAATCTTGCCTGCATGTGGAATCTGCATTTTCATTAGAAAGAAACTAAGTTGAACTCTGAATAGTCCAGATATAAACCAGCAAATCATGAGTGTGTTTGATAACCAGTGTCTAACTACAACAGAACAGACACAACCAGACTCAGAGAACACACTGCTCTTCGTTAGGACTGATTAAAACACACGCTATCCAATGAATTCATGCTTTGTTGAGATGCACAATATGTCTAACAATTCATAACAGAATGCAATATATATTCTTAGTGGTGTAGTAGACACTGGCACTCCTGTCTCAAGGAAGCCCCGCCTTCTGAAAGCACACTGTGTTCTGATTGGTCGAGCGCTTCGAGTGTGTTTGGGAAATGCCCCGCCCCTTTCCATAACCGCCAGTTTAACGCACTACTAACTAACTCAACCAGGCCCCGCCCCTTTATTCTGCGCATTAATTATTATAATGAGGAATATTGTGACGTGTTCATTCCTGCAAGAAACTCGAGACAATGGAGGCGTTTCAGGAGTTCAGAAACACTGACGCTGATATATGATATAATATAATATAATATAACATAATATAATATAATATGTAATATAATGACTCTGATATAGAGAAGGGACTTTATTATATAATATAATATAATATAATATAATATAATAGGCTATAATATAATATAATATAATATAGGCTAATATAATATAATATAATATAATATAATATAATATAATATAATATAATATAATATAATATAATATAATATAATATAATGACTGATATAGAGAAGGGACTTTGGACACTGAAGAAAGATGAGTGGAGAAAAGCAGAATAGATGTTCTCTAAGTAATTGTGTATTTATATTAATTTCGTTTTTAATGCAAGTTCTTGGTGTTATTGTGAATGATTAATCCATTCACATTATTCCAAAGAAAAAAATATATTATAAAGTATTAGGAAAATGTAACAACTTTCTCCACTGGCCAAGCATTCACATCGCTGACTGCATAAAGCCTGTTTCCGTGTTATTTTAACATTATTTATATACTATTAAAGTTTTTATTACTTCACTTTTATTTTATATTTCAGATTTAAGATATTGTAAAAAGATATTTTAGATATTGTTTTTTAATGACAGCATAGAAAAACAGAAAGTATACTGTCCGTTGACTGCACATAATCAGTTATTAATGTTTCATTGGAGCTCTTGTTTTTCGTGGTTTCTGGACAAAAATGATGTTGCACATTTCTTCATTGTGTTATTCTCACAAAAACAAAAAACAAAAAAACACTCGACTCCAAGCAGAACTATTGATCAGGAAGTGTGTGTGTGTGTGTGTGTGGAAAGCTCAGGTGTGTTCTGTCAGTAAAGCGCAGCGGAGCCAAACGTACTGTGCGTGGTCTGGCAGTGCGACTCGTGAGCTTATAAATATGAATATATTCCCCGCCCGTGGCCCGTGGCCCGTGGCCGGTACCGGGAGATTTATGGGCTGTTTAATGGCCCTTATTTCCACAGCTCTGCTCGCTCTCGCAGGCTCGCTGATGAGACGCTGCATTACTCTTGCAGAGAGACTCGTGACAGCAGACCTCCTGCACTCCTGTCATGATCACATCGCTTCATATTCCAGTCTTACATGCAGATGTTAATGTTCGGTGCGTCACCGCCTCGATAATGCACAAAACTCTAAATAGCCTATTATGCATGCGTTTTTAAAAAATGTGTTATTGTTATTTTCTGCATGGTCGGAGAGAGCCATGCATTTCGGCTATAGGTTTCTCATCTATAAGTGGCATTTGCATTAGTCTGCTGCACCCCCTGAGAGACTCCGAAGTGCATTTTTTTTGCACACACGTCATTTTTCGGTACTGAATATCAAATTGATAAATTAACGTGTTTTAGCATTTTACTAGCATGAATTAGCATGTTGCTAGCATGTTTTAACACATTACTAGCAAGAATTAGCATGCAAGCATTAATTAGCATGTGAACATGTTTAAGCATGTTGCTTGCATGAATTAGCAAGTTGCGAACATGTTTTAACACATTGTCAGCATGAATTAGCATGTTGCTAACAAGAATTAGCATGTTGCTAACATGTTTTAAGTAACACATTATAGCATGAATTGGCATTTTAACATGTTTTAGCATTTTACTAGCATGAATTAGCATGTTGCTAGCATGTTTTAACACATTGTCAGCATGAATTAGCATGCTAGCATTAATTAGCGTGTAAACATTAAGCATGTTGCTTGCATGGATTAAGCATGTTGCGAACATGTTTTAACACATTGTCAGCATGAATTAGCATGTTGTTAGCAAGAATTAGCATGTTGCTAACATGTTTTAAGTAACACTAGCATGAATTAGCATGTTAACATGTTTTAGCATTTTACTAGCATGAATTAGCATGTTGTTAGCATGTTTTAACACATTACTAGCATGAATTAGCATGTAAACATGTTTTAGCATTTTACTAGCATGAATTAACATGTTGCTAGCATGTTTTAACACATTACTAGCATGAATTAGCATGTAAACATGTTTCAGCATTTTACTAGCATGGATTAGCATGTTGCTAGCATGTTTTAACACATTACTAAAATGAATTAACATGCTAGCATTAATTAGCATGTAAACATTGAGCATGTTGCTTGCATGGATTAAGCATGTTGCTAGCATGTTTTAACACATTGTCAGCATGAATTAGCATGTTGCTAGCAAGAATTAGCATGTTGCTAACATGTTTTAAGTACGCATTACTAGCATGAATTAGCATGTTAACATGTTTTAGCATTTTACTAGCATGAATTAGCACGTTACTAGCATGAATTAGCATGTAAACATGTTTAAGCATATTGCTTGCATGAATTAGCATGTTGCGAACATGTTTTAACACATTGTCAGCATGAATTAGCATGTTAACGTGTTTTAACATTTTATTAGCATGAATTAGCATGTTAACATGAATTAGGATGTTAGCATGTTTAAGCATGTTGCTAGCATGAATTAGCTTGTTAACATGTTGCTAGCATGAATTAGCACATTGTCAGCATGAATTAACATGTTACTAACATGTTTTAAGTAACACATTATTAGCATGAATTAGCATGTTAACATGTTTTAGCATTTTAATAGCATGTTGTTGGCACGTTTTAACACATTGCTGACATGAATATGCACAGCATGAATTAGCATGTTAACATGTTTTAGCATGTTGCTAGCATGAATTAGCATGTTGCCGTCATGTTTTAACACATTGTTAGCATAAATTAACGGATTGGCATGTTGTTAGCACGTTTTAACACATTGCTAACATGAATATGCACAGCATGAATTAGCATGTTAACATGTTTTAGCATGTTGCTAGCATGAATTAACGTGCGTTCTACAGCCTGGATGGACGAATGAGTGTGTCTCCATGCTCTTTAGTGACTGTGCAAAAGAGTTTCAGCCACTGCATGTTTTCCTCATCATCACTCCTGACGCTTTACACTGACTGGAGATCAGCTGTTGAATCCTGTGTGTTGCAGTTCTCCAGCTGCCTCCAGGGTCCCGCCGGCCCCCCGGGAAGAGATGGGAATCCGGGAGTGAACGGGATCCCAGGCACTCCGGGTGTCCCGGGGCGAGAAGGGGCGAGAGGACAGAAGGGGGAGTGTGTGACGGAGCGCTTCGAGGAGCCCTGGAGACCCAACTATAAGCAGTGCGCCTGGAACGCGCTCAACTACGGCATCGACCTGGGGAAAATCACAGTAAGACATTTGACCAATCAGAAGCACAGCAAGACATCTGACCAATCAAACGGCTTCATTAATACCAGCGTTCACGTCCAAAAGGGCACACATCCTTAATGTTTTCTCCGGTATATGTGTGGTTTCTTCCTCCTCAGGAGTGCACGTTCACTAAGCAGCAAGTGTCCAGCTCTCTCCGTGTGTTGTTCAGTGGTTCGCTCAGGCTCAAGTGTAAGGCGGCGTGTTGCCAGCGCTGGTACTTCACCTTCAACGGGGCCGAATGTGCGTCTCCATTACCTGTGGAGTCCATCATTTACCTGGATCAGGGAAGCCCAGAGTTCAACAACACCATCAACATCCACAGAACCTCATCAGGTCAGTGACCTCTGAACCCCACCATAACCATAACACTATGAGAAATGATGTGGTTGGAATTCATTAATTAATTTACTTTATACAATAAATAATATAGTACCTTTATTTTTACAATTGTCAGGACTTAAATGTTCTTAATTACACTCTAAAAGTTGCTGGGTCGTTTTAACCCAACTTTGGGTCAAATATGGACAGACCCAGCCATTGGGTTACATTTTTTAATTACATTTTTAACCCAACATTTGGGTTTGTCCATTGGATTAAAACAACCCAGCATTTTTTAATCATTAGATTTTAGTAGGCCTACTAATATTATATTGAGTGAAATGCAGTTTAACCTGTTTGAGCCACTGATTTGTATTTATATTTGTAAAAATAATATTTGAAATATGTGATCTGGCCATCTCTGCCGAATAAAAGGATGATATGAGATGTTTGGGTTTATTTGGCGATAGTGACATTAAAGAGGAACACGAAGCCTTGTGTTGAATGATAGAATAAATAAATAATCATCCTTCCCTCACACTTACAGTAGTAACACATCTTACCCTCGCAGGTTAAAATTACCACAAAGCTTTAAAATTATACTTCTTTTTTTTTTTTTTTTTTGTTCAGAAAACTTATTCTATTTCATTTTGAGCATATTTGTCATTTTTTTTAATGCAATTTCTGGGAAGATTTTTTGTTATTTTTTAATTTTATTTACCTTTTAAATGACTGGATTTGATCGATAAATAATAAATAGTAGGGTAATTTAAACATTCCCCAAAGCTTTAAAATTATACTTCTTTTTTTTTTTTATCAGAAAACTTATTCTATTTAATTTTGAGCATATTTGTCATTTTTTTAATGCAATTTCTGGGAACATTTTTTGTTATTTTTTAATTTTATTTACCTTTTAAATGACTGGATTTGATCGATAAATAATAAATAGTATGGTAATTTAAACATTCCCCAAAGCTTTAAAATTATACTTCTTTTTTTTTTTTTTTCAGAAAACTTATTCTATTTAATTTTGAGCATATTTGTCTTTTTTTTAATGCAATTTCTGGGAAGATTTTTTGTTATTTTTTAATTTTATTTACCTTTTAAATGACTGGATTTGATCGATAAATAATAAATAGTAGGGTAATTTAAACATTCCCCAAAGCTTTAAAATTATACTTCTTTTTTTTTTATCAGAAAACTTATTCTATTTAATTTTGAGCATATTTTTCTTTTTTTTTAATGCAATTTCTGGGAAGATTTTTTGTTATTTTTTAATTTTATTTACCTTTTAAATGACTGGATTTGATCGATAAATAATAAATAGTAGGCTAATTTAAACACATCCCTCACATTCTTTCAACTTAAATTTAAAATAACTCACAATTTACTGCATAAACTTTTGGTATCCTGTTATCTGGACCCCACCATATACCATTTTGGAAATAATCATCCCTGATTGGTCTTAACCCCAGTGACGGTTAGGTTTAGGGGTGGGGTTAGGGGTAGGCCATCGTCCCTGATTGGTCTTAACCCCAGTGACGGTTAGGTTTAGGGGTGGGGTTAGGGGTAGGCCATCGTCCCTGATTGGTCTTAACCCCAGTGACGGTTAGGTTTAGGGCGGGGTTAGGGGTAGGCCATCGTCCCTGATTGGTCTTAACCCCAGTGACGGTTAGGTTTAGGGGTGGGGTTAGGGGTAGGCCATCGTCCCTGATTGGTCTTAACCCCAGTGACGGTTAGGTTTAGGGGTGGGGTTAGGGGTAGGCCATCGTCCCTGATTGGTCTTAACCCCAGTGACGGTTAGGTTTAGGCGGGGTTAGGGGTAGGCCATCGTCCCTGATTGGTCTTAACCCCAGTGACGGTTAGGTTTAGGGCGGGGTTAGGGGTAGGCCATCGTCCCTGATTGGTCTTAACCCCAGTGATGGTTAGGTTTAGGGCGGGGTTAGGGGTAGGCCATCGTGGGGTCCGGATAACAGGAAAGTACCAAACTTTTTAATCCAGCTATAAATATCGTACATTGGGAGTCTTTGCAGAGCTCGAAAATAATAATAACTCATGATATTTGATGACTCTAGATGGGCTTATAGCTTTATATGGAGTAGAGGAGCTGTTCCTCAGGGTCCTAAAGCCAGTTCACTTCTCAGATACACATGTAGACAATATAATCATTTCTATGGTAATGTTTTACCTTTTTTTTTTTTCAATTTCAACTACAAAACTAATTTTGTTTATTCGTGTTTCAAGTGCGATAACAGTCCGAGGGTGTTGAACCCCCCTGATGAACACTCAATTTAAAAAAGAACTGCACTCTAAAAAATGCTGGGTTGTTTTAACACAATTTTGGGTCAAATATGGACACAATTGTTGGATTAAAAAATGCAATATATAAATGTAACCCAACAGCTGGGTTTGTCCATATTTGACCCAAAATTGGGTTAAAATAACCCAGCATTTTTTAGAGTGTGTGGGTCAGAATGAGCCGAGGATGGGAGTCTAACACCGCTGTGTCTGCTGGTTTCAGTGGAAGGTGTGTGTGGAGGAGTGGGGAAAGGCCTGGTGGATGTGGCGGTGTGGGTCGGAACATGTGGAGATTATCCTCACGGAGACGCTTCTACCGGCTGGAACTCGGTGTCTCGAGTGATCATAGAAGAGCTTCCATGAGCGTCTGAAACTCTTCCTCATCATCATCATCAGCAATACTGCGTCTTCTGTCCGTCCAGTCCGTTTCCAAACTGTTTCTCACATAATCTCAATGACATCCAACCAAACGGCACACTCTGAAAAAAGCCGTTGGGTTAAAAATGTAAAAATGTTAAATACAAATTTTTAACCCAATGGTTTGGTGTGTCCATATTTGACCCAAATGTGGGTTGAAACACTCTACTGACCGACTGTGGCTTCCTGTGAAAACACGGTGCAACATGGTTTGATATTTTGTTGGATAATTGCAGTGACATTCTCCAGCCCTCGGCACAGTCACACGCCTCGGCCTCGTTTATCAGACGTCGCATTGAAAATCAATTCCCAAATGTGTGTACACGTGATTCACAGAACGATACGGACAAAAAAAACATCTTCCAGATGTCAAATCTATAAACTGCAAATGATCTTCTTGAAATGACAGTGCGCACCTGAAGTGTTTCCAATCTAATTAATGTCATTAACGTTTAAAAAATACACTAATCGACGTCCGATTGCTTTACCTGAACTAGAGGTTTAATAAATGAGGCCCAGATCCTTCAATCCAACTGATGCACAAGTCTCGTATTGAACAGTTTGAGTCTGGACAGGCACTGCAAAAACTATGGATCACTTTTTAAATGTCAATAAAATTTTTCAAGAATTCCTAACTTTGGGTGCATGTTCTCATTTTTAAGGACATGAATTTGAGCTCATTAACAGAAATGAGCCAGAAAATGTCAGATTCAGTAGATCTGTGTGTTTTGAGGTTTGGTTTGAACAATGATGGAACGGATTTACACATAAAACACAGTTTTACTGTTTACTTGATTCACAAAAATTTAATTGATAAAGCATATTAAAGGGGCTATCCAGCAAAAACCCCCAGTGTTAAATTGAAACTTCACATTCAAGAGTGGTAAACCTGAAGCAGTGTTAAAGATACTGAGATAATTAGTGATGATTGACCATTAGTGAAGACACCTGATAACAATTAGCCAAATCACTGACGTAAAGAGTCACCATTATGGTGATCAGTGTTTGCTTTAGTTGGGCTCGTTACCCTTGACTTTAAAATGTTTAAACTATTTTTTTTTTTAGACAAGGGCACAACCAGGGGCGGAGTGGGACCAAAAAATCTACCGGGAAATTTCGTAGACCACCGGCCCTCGTAGCCGGCACGATTTTAATGGCCGATAGCATTTACAGTTTTACTGATTTAAAAGGAACTTTGTTGTACTATGCTGGAGTAAAGTTCATAAATGGGCGTTCTTTCCCATAGTAATTTGTAAAACTATGTTGGGAGGACTCAAAATTTTGGATATTTTAAGGTTAAATGCATCAATCTCGTGCTCTCTGAGAGATCACAATTAAGAGCTTCAACCCATGAACTGCTCGTTGAACAAAGAAAAAGCATTGATTTGTACCAGGACAATAAACAGAGCTCAAACATCTTTTTAGTTATGAGAGTCTCAGTCTGCATTACATCATCAATGGTGTTTTAGGATGCCAAACAATTATTATAATAATGTAATAATGATTTATAATTATTCCTATGACATACTGTAAAATCCATTAGCTACTATGTAAACGAAAATGAGTACTTCAAAAGTATATTTTAACCTACATTACACTATAACATAGGAACATTAAAATACTTTTGTCCTAATTTCTTCACTTGCAAGAAATAAACCCTTGAGCTTTTATTTAGGAGAAAACACCAGATGATCGCGTGAGCAAAGTAATCGCGCAGCACAAACTGATGCTATTCTAATGTCAGTTATTATAATGGCGTAACGCCATATCATGGTTTCAATTTGAGTTCGTTGGCAAAATATAACGCTAGAGATCTTAATGTTAGGTTTTACATCTTTACATATCTGTGTTGGGAAAAGGGAGAAGAGAGAGTTCGGCAAAAGGCGGATTCGAACTCGCGTTCAGCGCATCAAAAGCTGCTTTCAGGCACTTCACGCCCTACGACCTATGACCTACGCCACTGTACCTGTTTCAAGACAAGCGTCGTTTTGCTGTAAAGACCGGCACTTAGTGCAAATATATGCTCCGTTATAGAAAATGTAAAAAAAAAATGTTTTCTTCCCTTAGCTTGGGCCAAGGCGAACTTCCACACTGTAAAAAATAATCCTGTAAAAAAACGGTAAACTACTGGCAGCTGTGGTTGCCAGCATCATACCGTAAAATTACGGTGTGTTACTGTTTTTGAAATTAACAGCTAAATACCGTATTGTCAGCTACAGTATAAAACTTTAATTTAACAGCTATATGCTCAAACACAAAAACAGTAACACATCGTATAGTTACGGTATGATGCTGGCAACCACAGCTGCCAGTAGTTTACAGGATTAGTTTTTTACAGTGCAATAAATACATTTTATCAGACCGGCCCTCGCGGCCTCGAAACACTACCGGCCCACCGGGAAAACTCCCGACTCTCCCGATTACCACTCCGCTACTGGGCCCAACTAAAGCAGACACTGATCAGGATAATGGTGACTCTTTCCTTCAGTGATTCTGCTTGTTAACATCAGGTGTTCATCACTAATAAACATCTCAATCATCACTCAATTAATCAGTTAATTATCTCCCTAACTAACACTGCTTCAGTGTTCATTTTAACACTTGAGTGTGGACTCAAACTCTGAGGAGAGTTCATGTAACACTGGAGTTTTTGTGTGTGTGAGAATTTTCACTAATATGTAATGACTATTTCATATATTTCAGTGTTGTAGTACTCGAGACTCGGACTTGTCTCGGACTCGGTCTCGAGACCATATTTTAATGGTCTTGGTCTTGTCATGGACTCGTGTGCATTTGGACTCGGAATTGACTCGTACTCGAACATTTTTTTTTTTAGGACTCTGAATTATTCCCGAGTCCACTCCAGTTCAATTAAAAATATGTTTCATGATTATTAATGTATGTTAATAAAATATTTCTTTAAATTGATTGACACGCCCAGTGATTGGTGATTTTCTAGTGCGCAACTGCGCATGACAAATTATAATAAAATTACTTTTAACACCACCTACTATGTGGCCTTTTTACCCTAAACTGATCATATTTTTTAAACTCTAAGTAAATTCAGTAAAATAAAAAAAGGATTTCTCTAAGTAAATAAAAGTAAATTAGGTAATCAACCCTCACTGGTCTCGGTCTCGACTCGGACTCGACCGTCTCTGGTCTCGGAATCGACTCTCTCTGGTTTTGGTGTCGACTCGGACTCGACTCTCTCTGGACTCGGACTCGACTCGGACTCGACTCTCTCTGGTCTCGGTGTCGACTCGGACTCGACTCTCTCTGGACTCGGACTCGACTCGGACTCGACTCTCTCTGGTCTCGGTGTCGACTCGGACTCGACTCTCTCTGGACTCGGACTCGACTCGGACTCGACTCTCTCTGGTCTCGGACTCGACTCGGACTCGACTCTCTCTGGTCTCGGTGTCGACTCGGACTCGACTCTCTCTGGACTCGGACTCGACTCTCTCTGGTCTCGGTGTCGACTCGGACTCGACTCTCTCTGGACTCGGACTCGACTCGGACTCGACTCTCTCTGGTCTCGGACTCGACTCGGACTCGACTCTCTCTGGTCTCGGTGTCGACTCGGACTCGACTCTCTCTGGTCTCGGACTCGACTCGGACTCGACTCTCTCTGGACTCGGACTCGACTCGGACTCGACTCTCTCTGGTCTCGGTGTCGACTCGGACTCGACTCTCTCTGGACTCGGACTCGACTCGGACTCGACTCTCTCTGGTCTCGGTGTCGACTCGGACTCGACTCTCTCTGGACTCGGACTCGACTCGGACTCGACTCTCTCTGGTCTCGGACTCGACTCGGACTCGACTCTCTCTGGTCTCGGACTCGACTCGGACTCGACTCTCTCTGGTCTCGGTCTTGACTCGGACTCGACTCTCTCTGGTTTTGGTGTCGACTCGGACTCGAGTGAGGTGGTCTCGACTACAACACTGATATATTTCCCAGCCCTATATTTACCATAATTATGACCCTGCCTGGACCACAAAACCAGTCACATGGGTACAAATAAACCTGGTTTGTTTTTTACACTTTTTAATTAGATGAAATAAACAGCCTTTAAGAGAACATAACTTACAGCCACTTAAAAAAACGTACACAATCAATCCGTCATGTCCATATTCAGTATAACGTGTCACACAGCAGTTGCAGTTTCTGCAGGAGTGACGACACAAATTACACTGTGAACTCTGTGGCATCATGCAGTTCAGTTTCCCAGAGAGGCTTTTCTGATGTCTGTGGACGCCAAACACTTTCGCTGACGGGACGACCCATCCCAGGTCCGGTCGTTCACTGGTGCCGGTCCAATAAGAATCGGGAAACGTTCTCGTAAACCACAAAGGTTATGCAGCAGGCCGGAGTGACCCGGATCAGGTTTGGCACCATCCCTTTGTAGAAGCCCAATACACCCTCGTTTCTGCACAAACACACACACATATATTAGAGGAAAACTGTGGTTCAACACAAGGAAGTGTTGTTCATTCTGATCCTGGACAGGTCATGTTTGTAAATGAGAAGTGGTTCTCAAACATTTTACCTGGATAAATAAAGGTTAAAATTCCTAGCTCATGTTAACTAAAGTAGTTCACTAATGAACCGTGTTCCCGATCAGGGGGATTTAAAAGCATAAATGTGAAGTTTTGTCATTTATATCTCCATTATTTGGTTTGCTTGTGTTGTGCTCGAGTGCATGTGAATCCCAGACTTCACCTCCACGTTCTCCGGACGACATCCACCAATCCATCATAGGTGTTGTGCTGATCCTGCAGACGCGCTCGCACCACCTGATACGGGTACGTCGTGGCCACTGCGAAGATTTTGGACAAAGCTGCCATAGTAATGTATTCTAATGGATTCTGCAGAAAAAAATCACAAACAAACTCCATTAAAGGATTAGTTCACTTTTGAAAAAACTTTTGCTGATAATTTACTCACCCCCATGTCATCCAAGATGTCCATGTCTTTCTTTCCTCAGTCGAAAAGAAATTTAGGTTTTTGATGAAAACATTCCAGGATTTTCCTCCATATAATGGACTTCAATGGGAACCAGACGGTTCAAGGTACAAATGAGAGTTAATAACAGTTTCAGATGCAGCTTCAAATGTCTTTAAACGATATCAGACGATGAATAAGGGTCTTATCATGCGAAACGATCGCTTATTTCAAAACTTATTCCAAAAATGTAACTTTTCTAAGGACAAATGCTAGCCTTGCTCTATTCTGTGAGGCGCGTTTGTAACGTCACGTAATACGTAATTACGTTCAAAAGGTCACGGGCGACGTAGCCGGAAGTACAGAATCAAAATCGTCCGACATCGTTGTTTTTCCTTTTAATTCCTTTTTTTGTAAACGGCGTTTGAGTTAGTTTGCACGTTCAACCTATGCGTTCAACTTGTAAACACTGACTCTGTACTTCCGGCTACGTCGCCCGTGACCTTTTGAACGTAATTACGTATTACGTGACGTTACAAACGCGCCTCACAGAATAGAGCAAGGCTAGCATTTGTCCTTAGAAAAGTTACATTTTTGGAATAAGTTTTGAAATAACGCTTGATAAGACCCTTATTCATCGTCTGATGTCGTTTAAAGCTGCATCTGAAACTGTTATTAACTGTCTTTTGGACCTTGAACCGTTTGGTTCCCATTGAAGTCCATTATATGGAGAAAAATCCTGGAATGTTTTCATCAAAAACCTAAATTTCTTTTCGACTGAGGAAAGAAAGACATGGACATCTTGGATGACACGGGGGCGAGTAAATTATCAGCAAAAGATTTTTCAAAAGTGAACTAATCCTTTAATGCTCTGATAAATGTGTCTGTTTGGCATTATACCGCTCTATCATGCTTGATGATGTGTTTCAGGCTCTACTAGAACCGGTTTCATGCATTATTCTCCTCATATTCTCGCTCTGTTTACTTCCTGTCTCTGTGAAGCCCCTCCTCTTGAAAGCACACTGTGCTCTGATTGGTCGGCTGGATCAGTGCGTTGTGATTGCTCGAGCGCTTCGATTGTGTTAGGGAAATGCCCCGCCCCTTTCCATAACCTCCAGTTTAACACACTACTAACTAACTCACCCAGGCCCCGCCCATTTATTCTGCGCATTAATTATTATAATGAGGAATATTGTGACGTGAGACTACAATAGAGGCGTTTCAGGAGTTCAGATGAACATCATGGCTGCTCTTTAAAATAATAACAGTTTGAATGGTTTATCGTTTGATGTTTGTGTGCATTGCTTATACTAACCAGTTTCGCATCTGATTGCATGTTTCTGTATTTGTTATAATCTCTCTTCAGCTCTTCGTACGCCATGAACTGCAGTGCACCATGGGAGGTCCCAAACAAACCCGGAACAAACCCCTAGGGATCACAAGCGTTAACTCTGCTAGATGAAACAAACAAACAAAGCCCACAGCATGAGGTGAACCGAAGCTCGGTCATGATGCAAGTGCTCCTCCTAGTGGCACACAGTGGAACGCTTCTGTGTTAAAGTGCCATGAAAGCCCCGTTTCATCCTGCTCCAGGTCAGTGTCGTTGTCTCCCCTTCTCCCTCCTCTACTGTCCCACTCTTCCACAGTTTCTAGAGACCGACTCTGAGCAGGATAACTCAGGGGTTTCAGGACACTTTAAAGCGAACAGTCCAGCGCTTTACCCGATAGAGTCCTGCGACCCCTTCGTGCCGGTATATTTTGGCCAGCGCGTCCATCATCCCGGTGTACTGTTTCCCGGACGGGTCGGCGCTGTACTGCAGAACCAGCCGGGTCTTGGTGACCCAGATCGGATTGGTCAGGCACAGCGTCATCGCCCCTAACAGACACGAGATCACGTGTTGTGAAACCAAGATCCACATGAACATCCTTTAAATGAACGATGTGTCTAATTCAATTAGAGGAACCCGTGACACACACACACACACACACACTCTTGACTTTAGATTTTATACTGTCCTCCAGATAGATTTGCACCCCACTTTGTGTCATGAAAAGCTTTTTGTGATATTAAAGGGGTGGTGTAATGCTTTTCACAAGATGTAAAATAAATCTCTGATGTCCCCAGTGTGTGTGTGTGTGTGTGTGTGGTTAAGTTAAAATCTGAATGATAACATCATCCGCTGAATTTTGTGTGAATGCATCCATATGTATATGTAAAGTGTTATCATTTAAGCACATCTGATGTATTAATCGTAGTGTTTGCTGTGGTTTAGGGGTGAGAAAGAGCCTGACCTGCTCCGGCGGCCGACAGCAAGTGTTCAGCGGCGCTCAGCTCCTTCTGCCGGCGCTCTTTGGTGTACGCTTTAATTGCATTGTAACTACAAATATAAAAATAAGTTATAATACTCATGAGATATATCTAACAGTATATGATTTATCTGTGTTAGGCGGAATAAATGACTCTGGACCTTTTAAAAAGTATTGCACACACGAGTTGCAATGCATATGCATTAAGAGCATTTAACAACTGTTGAACTAGTGAAAATGGTCCCCAAGTATATATATATATAGAATAAAACCATAAAAAACTTAAATAATTTACTGTAAAAAAAGAAATAATAATTAATGATAACTATATATATATATATATATATATATATATACAGTATATATATATATATAACAAAAATTACCAACTTTCATTATAAAATTATAAATTTGAAGGGGTAATGAGATGTTATTTATATATATATATATATATATATATATATATGAAGAGTTCAGATGCAAAAGCCTCTAAGTGCCATTTGAAATTTTCTTCTTTAATGATGATTTTTTATCAAGCTTGTATATTTAAGTTCAGTAATTTCACTTAAATGGCAATGATAATTGCCTATTAATTGTTATTTAAGTGAAATTACTGAACTTAAATATACAAGTTTGATAAAAAATCATCATTAAAGAAGAATATATATATATATATATATACAGTATATATTTCTTGTAATTATATTCTAGTAATAATACTTGAGATTCCCTTATAATTTTAATAATTTTTTTTTTTTTGCACAAAAAAACAAATATTCATATGCATAAAACAATAATTTCCAACCTTCATTCTGAGCCTCTATCTGAAAATATCAGTTTTTAAGTCTCCTTTAAGGATTGTCAATTATTTTGTATATAAATACACAGACATATGCATGCATATATTTAAGAAAATTTGTATTATTTTTATATTTATATAAAATAGTTATATATAGTTATGTATATATAAAATATGTATATATAATATAAACTATATAAAAATATATAATAAATACATGCAAATATTTCTGAAAAAAAACATGCATATGTGTGTATCTATACAAAATAATTACACACAGTACACACACATATTTTATGTAAACACAAACTTTTTTTTTAATCGATGGGATTAACACATGTCTCGTGTCACAACCCCTTTAAATTGATTTGGTAATAGACCACTTAATATGACAACAATAATGTTTTAAAATACATACATACATGCAAGATAAATGCATACAGAAATAAATACATACAAGAAGAAGTAAAGCCCCCATGATGCCCCAGCACCCCAGACATTGGGAGTGACCCCTTGATAAAGGCCCCGGAGCCCCTCCTGGTGATAGACGCTTCTCATGCAGTGCAGAATGCCCGTGTACTTCGGTCTCAGGTCCAGCCCATCACTCACTGCAACATGAAACATGTGGAATCTTACTGTAAAAGTGTTAGCGGTAGTTCTTTACTCACTCTGAAGTCATCCTAGTGTATACGACATTCTTCTTTCAGACGAATACAAGAGTTTTAGTAAAAAATGTCCTGGCTCTTCCAAGCTTTATAATGGCAGTGAATTGCTGTTTCTGTTTTGAAGTCCATAAAAGTGCATCTGTCCATCATAAAGTACATCTATCCATGATAAAAGTACATCTATCCATCATAAAAGTGCATCTGTCCATCATAAAAGTGCATCTGTCCATCATAAAAGTGCATCTATCCATCATAAAAGTGCATCTGTCCATGATAAAAGTGCATCTGTCCATCATAAAAGTGCATCTGTCCATCATAAAAGTGTCTCTGTCCATCATAAAAGTGCATCTGTCCATCATAAGTGCATCTGTCCATCATAAAAGTGAATCTATCCATCATAAAAGTGCATCTGTCCATCATAAAAGTGCATCTGTCCATCATAAGTGCATCTCTATGGATAGATTTGATGGACTTCAAAAAGACACCCATTCATTCCCATTATAAAGCTTGGAAGAGCCAGGACATTTTATATAATATAATAAAACTAATATAACTCCTATAGACCATTTTGCAAGATGTAAACAACACTGGTCCAGAAGCACTTCCTGTTTCAGTTTGTAACTGTTTTCTTTATTTCACATGTAAAGAAAAAATCTTAAAGATGTTTGTTTAACTTTTTGATTCAGTTTTATATGTTCTGTTGGTTGTATTTTATCCCAGCTTTTAAAAAACTGAAACAGGAAGTGCTTCTGGACCAGTTTTGTTTACATCTTGCAAAATGGTCTATAGAAAGAAGAATGTCATATACACCTTGTATGACTAAATCATGAACTATAAAACAGATCTATATGTCATTAATTGTCGGGTTTTGAAATCACACCTGCAAACCTGATCTTGACCAGATCCAGGGGGTGAAGCACGAGTGTGGACGCCACGCCTCCGCTCAGACCCGCGAGGAGGTTCTCGAGTTTCACGTGACTGAAGAGACTCCTGGGGCCCGCAGAACCCGAGCCCGAACCGGGACTGGAGCTCATGGCCCTCCGGTGCTGCGGTTCAACACACTAAAACACACACTGTACATTCAATACATTCCTCGATCATTTCAAACCAGCTCTAACGTTACTAGTAAATATGTTTGTGGGATCTGCTATCAAACAGATGCTTTCAGTCAAAATCAATGGTGTCCACTCCGTGACCTTACCGGTTAATGTCAGATCATGTACAGTGACAGCAGCGATGATTGAAACATGCTGAAACTGGAACATGGAGCTGTACACAACACTAACTGCGCATGCGCAACATTGGAATTTCAAAATAAGAGTCTTGACAGGCACTTGTAGCAGAAATTATATTAAAATATTCAACTAAAATATATATTTTTTGTGGTACTAAATACTAATCATATGTATAATGGCAGTTGAGAGTATATTAACAATTTAGATGTTATTTTTCTTTCATTAATTTTTTGTCTATTTTATTATCTATGATTTTCAAATATTGTGAATAGAAAATTGGTTATTTTATAGGGTATTTTATTTAGTTTATAGGCTTTTAATTTCTAACCAATTATAGATCAGTAATCTTATCTCTCCTTTACAATTACACTTGACAGAGAATTATAATAAATAATTGACGTATAATTACTTTATTATATCAATAAAACAATTACATAATTGTGTTGATAGTCATTTATTTATTTGTTTTTACTTTTGTGAAACTTCGCTATTAAGATTGCTACTGAGATTTTTTTTAAAAGCAATTCTTCAAGGAATATTGTTTTGGTGACGTTTAAAAGACATGTAATTAAGTTTATTGTATTTTATTTTTATTTTTTACATAATGTAATACAAAAAGATATTAAAAGTACGATTGATTTTAAAATACCAAAATAGTAAAATAATTTTAACACTATTATACAAAAAAAACAGTTAATAAATTATAATAAAATAATTAATATTCATAGCCTACCATCACTTTAGAAATTATATTTTTCAGTGATAAGGATTAAAAAATATTTCACAATTTTTTAAAATCTTTTTATTTTTTCTGGTCGGCCCAGATCGTCCTCAGGGAGGTGCGCGTGCGCACTTCATATCGCGAGATTTATTGATTTTCCTGGCCATTCACCAAAGTCAATGTACGTATTTTGCGTAATCAAACTCCACTCGTGTGACCGGTTTCTACGCCAATGGCGTAGCAGAGTTTCACGGAAGTGGTAACAAGGGGAATGTAGGGCTGCCAAAGAACGATCGGTTTCTAAAGCGGTATTTGAACATCAACATCATGGGTAAGTTCTGATCACTTTTACGATATACCATCTACCAAAACATCGCCGTTTGAGGATCGGTAGACTTTACCGAGAGCGTTTCGCTAGTTTAAATCGACGCTCGCGACTGGCGCGTTTGCTTCTTTTAGTGTAATTTAACGTTAGGTTAGTGAGAGCGCGCGAGGCATTTCCTGTCAGGGTTTTTCCTCTCGCGAGTCATTCAAGAGCGAAAAACGGCGTACGTTCGTCAGAATTAAATCAAAAGTAACCAATTACACCCAAGTTTTCATAATTCTTAAACATCACACGCACGTACTTTGCAGAAATACGTTACTATTTTTTAATTAGAACATAAGAAAGCTAATGTAATGTTGGTTAGCAGCTAATCACACAACTGCCGAATTGACGCAGCTGTTCAATGTCTGCGTTATTTTTAACTTGTTAATTTTTTTTTTTTAGTTCTAAAGAATGTCGTGCAGAGATGATGTTTAGGGTGGATAGATAAGTTAACTTACTAGACTGAGAAAAGACATGCGAACCGGTTTGAAAACTAAACATTCAACGTTGTTTTGTGGTTGGTTTGTTTGTTTTTGTAATCGCCATAGTAATCTAATTTAGGGATAGATAAAGTTCAAATACTGTTTTGTCCTTTCATCTATATGTTGAATAACATATATTTGGTGCATGTAGGCAGACATAATCCGCTATTAAATGTTAATTTCTCAGATGAAAGTAGATTGTGTATGTCATGCTGGTTGCGGTCAGGCTCTCACATCCTGTAGCTCAGATCTGTTTTAAATAACTGCACACTTCACATAGTCTGACACCAGGTTTGTGTAGTTTAGTTAATGTGTGGCTTTAGTATTTGGCTTTACTTTAGTCTCTGCATCTCATTGCATATTTTGAGAGCCTCAGAGCAATACTGTAAAGGCCGATCGTGAGATTTATTACTTAAAGAATCCAAGTTATGATGCAGAATAAATGATGCTGTGACCTTAATTGTCCTGCCAACACCATCACTTCTCATCTTGTGCAGTTCGCTTGCACGTTTTAGAGCCGCCTCGACTATCTTTATTTGACTTTCCATTAATTGTCACAAAATGAGAGAGAATTTAGCTGAATCTTTTCACATTTAGCTCTCAAAGCAAAGCTAATCTGAGTTTTGTTGACGTATTAGCCATGTCTAGATTTCTTAACATAATTCATATGTTGGCACAAACTCATTTCAAACACGAGTCTTTAGATGGAAAGGTTCCTCAGATCATGAGAAATGAAAACTGATTCTTGAGACTTGATTTCAGTCTATAAGTGTTTCTGTCCACCTATTTTTTCGCATTAAAAGATGCTGGATTGCAACACAAAGATGCATGTAAATTATGAAAATGCACAGAAATAATCTTATGCTCTTATTTAATACATGTTTAATCTGATAAGAATACATACACATAAACTACGATAGAAATACATTAACTGAGTAAATCCCCATGTGACTGCTTCAGGGGAGGCTGTGATTGGATAACTGGAGTAACCAGTGGACCAATGGCATCACAGCGTCTCTAATGTTGGTTTGGTGTTTTTGAAAAGCTTGAGTCGAAGTGTGTGTTCAGATTCAGAATGATTGGGTGTAATTCCCTCCAGAAGTGTTTCACACACACACACACGAGTGTGTTCCCGAACACTAGCATGACTGAGTTTACTGTGTTTCGTCTAACGCTCGACACACACTCGTTTATGATGGAGGGAAACTCTCCGTTTATTACTGATATTCAGCAGCAGTTTGTGATGAGTTTGACTCTTGAAGATGGGAAGCAAACGCTGCTTTATTCACTATTTGTTTAATGCAATCTTACAATTTTGTAAAGTTGATTTCGCAACATTAGATGGAATTGGAAAAACATAGTCTTTCATGGAAATGTGATTTTATATTTTTGTTTTGGTCACTTATTGTGAGAAATATATTCTATGGAGTTTTAAAGGTGGGAGAGACTTCAAACATCCGAAATAATTTTTTACAATTGCCAAATATGATCATCCTGATGCATTTTTAAATTTAAAGGCAGCTAATTACTTCAATGTACAAACAAAAACCCAATTTATATTGCGAAATGTTATATTATATGTGTTTTTTATACTCTCTTTAGTATGGTAATGTTAAATGTATTTATAAATATCTTATTATAATAATAACAAATATAGGCCTATATATATATGAAGAGTTCAGATGCAAAAGCCTCTAAGTGCCATTTGAAATTTTCTTCTAAAATGATCATTTTTATCAAGCTTGTATGTTTAAGTTCAGTGATTTCACTTAAATGGCAATGATAATTACCTATTAATTGTTATTTAAGTGAAATTACTGAACTTAAATATACAAGTTTGATAAAAATGGTCATTTTAGAAGAAAATTTCAAATGGCATTTAGAGGCTTTTGCATCTGAACTCTTCATATATAATATATATATATATATATATACATTTTATAAATAAAATGCATTTAACTTTACCATAAAAAAGTACTAATAAAATAACATCTAAAAAAATGTAATATGTATTATTTTTTCCATTTTTTTCCCCCACTAAACTCCTACATAAACTTAGTCTTTAGTAGTCATTTGTGTATGTTTGATTTGATTTACCAATTGGTTTAAACCTTGTTTCTGTTCCCATTAAAGTTACCAGCTAATCTTGAGCTTTTGCCACGAAATTTAGGTTGCGTGTAAATAGTTATGAATCTGTTCTCATAAATTTCTGTGCTCTCTCCCTTCTCGTCCCGAAATGCTGTTCGATGCTGAACTTCTGTTACTCATCTCATCGCACTTCCGGAATCCAAACACACAGCAGTAAGTATGACCAGCACAGATATAACAGACAGACGTCCAAGATGAATTAAGAACTCTTTATTTTATATTGCCAACATTGAAGACACCTGATGTTAACAAGCAGAATCACTGAAGGGGAAAACCGTAATTTGACTTTAAATCAGTGTTTGGTTTTAGTTGGGCTTTTGACCCTTAAGACATTAACTTTAAGTTTTGTTTGGCTGCTGTATCTGAGATATCCTGATGAACAAATAGAAAGGGTCATCTGATGGTGTTGGTTGTGTTTATCATAATCATCATTTCACAATCATTTGGGTTTACTTTATTAATTCTAGCAGGAGCACAGTCCTTATATACAACATAATATTTGTAACTTTTACAACGTGTGTGTGTGTGTGTTCAGCAGCAGAAGAATCTGGAGGGATACGTGGGCTTCGCGAGCCTCCCGAACCAAGTGTACAGGAAGTCTGTGAAACGAGGCTTTGAGTTCACTCTGATGGTTGTGGGTAAGAAAACACCTTCATTGATGTATATCAACTAATAAACCACACTATTAGCCTACGTGTAATGGAGTTAGCTACTCTCTGTGATGGGTTCGTGGAGCGCTTCGGTCGTAATGAGCACTCGAGGAGCTTCCGGTCTAGTTTTGAACTCTTGCCAGGTCGAGACTACATTCTTGACATTTGGACTAAATACCGTTTGGAAAACCTCACAGGAAACGAGGGTTGAATGGCAGTGATTTCACATCCTGTTCATCTTGAAAAATGCAAGGGCTTTGCAGTGAAGAGCACTCACGGTTTAGAAAGCCGGAGTAGGTTTGCAGTTAATTCTTTTACAAGTGATACAGGATCTGTCCTGGTTTTTCTCCCATGTTTTCTTTGGCTTTGCGTGCGAGCTGCGGTTTCTGTGGACGACATCCCCTGCATTTATGAATTTGACCCCGAGGACTCATGGTTGAGTTATTCCCACAAGTGGAAGGCATTGTTTGTGGTCTTTTTAGCTGTGAAATATTTATATAAGTGTCTATAGGCTGTTCATCACATAATATCCCAACACAGGGCTCGGCATTAACGCTTTTATCCCGTGTTTAAAAGTATTAGTCCAACATTTCTTATTTCTATATTATCTCATCACTTTATTTAATGCAGTTGTAATTTTCAGTGTAAATAATTTGATTCTTTTCTTATTATTCTAATTTAGTTGATCAAATTAAAGAATTTAAAATATAAACTGAACCTTAATTTATTAAGGTTAAAATATCATAATTTAAATATGTCAACACTGATTTAACACTAAGGAGAATATTGCTTCAGATTATTGCTTACATTTAAATTTTTTTTCTGACTGATTCACTTGAAAGCACATGACAAGTGTTCATGTCGAGCCCTGCGATTTCAACAGATTGACATCATCAGTCATAGGCGGAAATCGTGGGGGGGTCAGGACCCCCCCTATCTGAGGGTTGCCCCCCCCCCCCCCCAAAAAAAAACCATTAAAATATGTGTATTGTAAATAATGTAATGATATGTTCTTAAAATAATTAAGAAATAAAATAACACAAATGCAAACAGGGCAATATCGAAAAAAGCGTTCTAAACATTTTGAGACCCCCCTCCCTTGCCTTACAGTGCATTGGTCCACCGCTTCCGTCCCTTTTACCTCAGACACGCACATTCCGGTGGCGGGAGAGAAGAACATACTGTAGTTTTTGAGTTGTTGTGGAACTCCAGTAAAGGGGTCGCACACCGGACGAGAAGCGTCGCGCAGCGCCACGTCTTTAAAATTCGAACACATTATTCTCTATGAGTGTACACACACCGGCGGCGCCGTTCGGCGTCTGTCCGCGGCGCCCAGCAATGGCTCAGGACCGTGTTCAAAACCATGCTGCGCCATGCGCCATTTACATAGTTTTATATACAATTTAAATTATTTTTGTCTCAAATCGGTGCTGACGGATCCTGACTTCGCCCTATGCTGCAATATGCATTTAGTTTTGCATTCATTTACAGAAATCAGCTGCTTGAATGACAATTGCTGGTGTTATTGGATTTTTCAGGTGAGATTCTCAATTCATTCAGTAAACAGATGCTCTGAGGTAAAGTTTTCAGACCGCAGACTCAGGAACGATTGTTTTTAATTGTACAGTACAATAATAACTTAGAACAGACATTATCTTCATGTCATTAAACATTACAATATTGCTAGCCATACATTGGTGAGAAAGTCCGGGTGCGCTGTGCATTTAGATTGTAACGCTTTCACTGTGATTTAGTTGGTTTATATCATTTAATATAGTTAAAGAATGAGTCAATGAATGAAATGAAATCGCTGCGCTGCGTGAGGAGAGTATGTAAACAGATTCGCCGCTGGCTTAAACCAGAAAGAAATTTTAAGAATAAAATGGTCTCCATGCTACACTAATAATAGTAGTAAGGCTTTCCTCTGTATTTTTTTGGCCTGTATTATTGGTGTCCCCTTCAAAATTTGCTCTTGAGAATTGTTATGTTTATTGTCCCCCCCAACATTTTGATGAAATTTTCGCCCCTGTCATCAGTGATGTCTCTTGCTGATCTGATGACTTTACCCAGTTGTTCTTGCATTAGTGTTTGGGTTTGGGACGCGGCCAGGTCTGTAACGAGCCAAGCACTCGCCCTGCCAGAGGCGCGTTTCTGCCGTTAATGTGCTGAAGTCTCTGCGTGAGCGTGCGGATGAATGCCACGCTCCATTAGTTCTAGCCTTCCTCCAGTGCTCATCCGATGTGGGAAAGTCAAATTACACAAGAATACAGGAAATGTACATCAATTGTGCTTTTTAATTAATTTATGAAGCCACTGCCAACTTTATCGTTACATATTGCATTGTTATATTATAATGCCATCATATTCTGTGCAGGTTATTAGCTTATAGCTAAGCTGTAGAGACTTATTAAGACCTGTACTGCATTATAAAAACAGTTATAGGTACATTTATATAATTTTTTGTCATGCATGTTCTTTTTCAATGCACATGCTCATAATCCATTATAAATGGTAAATGGACTGCTTTATCTAGCGTTATCACAGACCCAATGGCCACCAAAGCGCTTTACATTTTTGCCTCCCATTCACACACCGACGGCGGTGTCGTCCATCCAGCTCGTCGGGAGCAGGGGTTTTGTGTCACGTAGTTCCAGAGAAACTTGTTTGCTGTACAAATTTCGTCTTTAATGGCTAATGTTTGCGTCACAGGTCATAAATTGTAATTGTAATGCATCTCCTCATCCATAGCTGTTAAACGGTCCGTAATGAGTTTTGTTCCGCTTTCATTCGTTTGCCATTTGATGTTGCGTAACGTTGTGGCGGTTTTTGGTCGGCCAATTGTAAGAATTGTAAGCGTACCGAACCGAAAGCCTCGTACCGAACGGTTCAATACGACTATCGTTACACCTCTAATAGTGTTGTCACGGTACCAAAATTTCAGTATTCGGTACTGATACCAGTTAAAATTCACGGTTCTCGGTACCAATTTCGGTACCAAAGCTTAGTTTAAATTTACATATATTTAAGTGTTTATCACGGTTACAAGTATGGAAACTGTACATTTGTATTATAAACACTTTAGAAAAAGATTAGATAAAATGACCTAAAATAAACAATAGTATACACTAACACATTTTTAAAGTTGTTTGTAAAGTTTTAATCCATTATTTATTTAATGCACAATGAATTAAGTGAACAAACATGAACAATCAGGTGTTTGTAATAAATAACATTTACAAACATTAATTAATGTTGTAAAAATATATTGTTCACTCAATGTGTTGATAACTAAGTAATGTTTATGAATGGTATCTTTGTAGCATTACCATAAAACATGTTTTATTTGACTTGACTGTCCTTTTATTAATCTAAAACTGCATTCATATTTAATTTAAAAAAGGCTTTTTAAACCTGCTGAGTTATAAAGGCAAGAATACGCCTAGAACTGGCACTGACATTAAATGACAATACTAATACCATAGTACTCTGGTGTCGGGTAGATACTACTGTGCTCATGTACTCGTAAAACTACCCCGAAAGCACTTTAGAGGCCGTTCACATGTCGCGCGTGTTTTTTAATTATATTTTTGCGCGTTCTTATTCTTTCCAAAGCGCTTGCTCTCACGCGGCGTCTGTCGTTGCTATGCAACGCCAACGAGTTTTTATTAGGAGCGCGCTTGCCTCGCACCTATATTTGAAATTGCGAATTTGCATATAATCGGCCTCTTATGGCAACGTGACATTAGCCTAATCCAAAATATTTCCATATGTGGCTCTTTCCTCCTTTCGTTTCAACAAGTGGATTCAGAGAGAGAGAGCCATATCAGCGTTATGAAGAGGACGCAACTGTGCACGTTTCAGACATCGCGTCTAGAACAGAACTGGATTAACCTGGTACTCGGTACCTAGAAAAGCTGGTACCGTAACATTTTTTTTTTTTTAGTACCGACTTGGTACCGAAGTACCGAGTTTTTTGACAACACTAACCTCTAATTTTACAATGTTATGATGAACTTTATGCCTTTCTCCGCTGACGTTCACAGCGTTTACCTCAGTAAGTTGATTGATTAGATCTCTTTTGCTCTCTTGCAAGCATTAAGATTTCTCACAGTAAATCTAGTTTTTATTGGATGCTGTACTATATTCAGGTCTCAGTTTAACCTCACATTTCTCTATTTTCTGTGGTTCCTCCAGGAGAGTCCGGGTTGGGCAAGTCCACGCTGATAAACTCTCTGTTCCTGACGGACCTGTACTCCGGAGAATACCCCGGGCCTTCGCACAGAATCAAGAAAACTGTTCAGGTATGAAGCCCAGCTCTGTGGGATGCTGCTTGTGTCCTATCAGCTGTGCACTGGGAAATATCTTCATCAGGCCGTGATAAGATCATAACTCCTCCAGCAAGAGCTCTGCTATGTGTCCTGCATGCCTGTGCTTGTAGATCTAAGAGGAACTTACAGCATTCAGCTTTACATCACACGCCACTGATACCCAGATACCTGTCTCACTCTCTCTCTACCTGTCTCACTCCCTATCTGTCATGCACCCTGTCTGTCTACCTGTCTCACTCTCTACCTGTCTCACTCCCTATCTGTCATGCACCCTGTCTGTCTACCTGTCTCACTCTCTACCTGTCTCACTCCCTATCTGTCTCACTCTCTACCTGTCTCACTTCCTTTCTGTCTATCTGTCTCACTCCCTATCTGTCTCACTCTCTACCTGTCTCACTTCCTTTCTGTCTACCTGTCTCACTCCCTATCTGTCTCACTCTCTACCTGTCTCACTTCCTTTCTGTCTACCTGTCTCACTCCCTATCTGTCTCACTCTCTACCTGTCTCACTTCCTTTCTGTCTACCTGTCTCACTCCCTATCTGTCATACACCCTGTCTGTCTACCTGTCTCACTCTCTGCCTGTCTCACTCTCTACCTGTCTCACTCCCTATCTGTCATACACCCTGTCTGTCTACCTGTCTCACTCTCTGCCTGTCTCACTCTCTACCTGTCTCACTCCCTATCTGTGATACACCCTGTCTGTCTACCTGTCTCACTCTCTGCCTGTCTCACTCTCTACCTGTCTCACTCCCTATCTGTCATACACCCTGTCTGTCTACCTATCTCACTCTCTACCTGTCTCACTCTCTTCCTGTCTCACTCGCTATCTGTCATACACCCTGTCTCACTCTCTACCTGTCTCACTCTCTACCTGTCTCACTCCCTGTCTGTCTCACTTCCTTTCTGTCTACCTGTCTCACTCCCTATCTGTCATACACCCTGTCTGTCTACCTGTCTCACTCTCTGCCTGTCTCACTCTCTACCTGTCTCACTCCCTATCTGTCATACACCCTGTCTGTCTACCAGTCTCACTCTCTACCTGTCTCACTCTCTACCTGTCTCACTCCCTATCTGTCATACACCCTGTCTGTCTACCTGTCTCACTCTCTACCTGTCTCACTCTCTACCTGTCTCACTCCCTATCTGTCATACACCCTGTCTGTCTACCTGTCTCACTCTCTACCTGTCTCACTTCCTTTCTGTCTACCTGTCTCACTCCCTATCTGTCACACACTCTGTCTGTCTACCTGTCTCACTCTCTACCTGTCTCACTCCCTATCTGTCATACACCCTGTCTGTCTACCTGTCTCACTCTCTACCTGTCTCACTCTCTACCTGTCTCACTCCCTATCTGTCACACACCCTGTCTGTCTACCTGTCTCACTCTCTACCTGTCACACACCCTTTCTGTCTACCTGTCTCACTCCCTATCTGTCACACACTCTTGTCTGTCTACCTGTCTCTCTCTCTACCTGTCTCACTCTCTACATGTCTCACTCCCTATCTTTCTACCTGTCTCATATCAGTCTATCAATCTCTTTCTCTCTCCCTCCCACTCTGTCTACCTGTCTCTCTACCTGCCTCACTCCCTATCTGTTTACCTGTCTCTCTCCCTACCTGTGTACCTGTCTACCTGTCTCACTCTCTATCTGTCACACACCCTTTCTGTCTACCTGTCTCTCTCTCTCTCTCTCTCTCTCTCTCTCTCTCTCTACCTTTCTCACACCCTATCTGTCTACCTGTGTCTCTCTCTCTCACTCTACCTGTCTCTCTTTCTACCGGTCTCTCTCTCTCTCTCTCTCTGTTGAGCACATAGCTGGTTTCATTGCGTGGGTTTTTTTCTTTGGGTTGGAATTTTAACGTTTGAATTTTAAGGATTCCGATTCGGATTTAGATTCTGCTTACCGATTGCGATTCTGCGTATCAATTCCTCGTTTCGATTCCAATAAAGAAAAAAACGTGTATATCATTCACATTTAGTCTCTATGCAAAACATTGTAGCCGTCAAAAATATCAGGCTCAAGAACACTAACGCAAGGAACCTGTTTCCAGGCCTCCCCGCTTCGCTCTCTCCAGCGCTGGAAAGCGTTTCTAATATTAACGCGGCTCCTGAAGCTCTCGCCCACACATAACCCTTTATCTAGCAGTCATTTCTTCTGAGCTTTTCTCTTTTATTGTCTCATCTCTATTTCTTGCTCGTTCTCTCTCCTCCACCGCCATACTCTAATGCTGATTGGCTACACGTTTGTTGTTGTGTCGGCCCGGCTAACTTCCAAACAGCAGAAACCAACTGATCCCACCTTTAAAGTATATCGGCATGGATGTAATATACTGTTACACACGCATGCAGCACATAAACCAGTGAGCGTGTCGTCTCACGCTTGAATGGATTAAAGTCATATTGAAATGCTCACAAAGGAATCAATAAGAGGAATTGAAATTTACATTTTATAACAAGCGTCCGCTCGCGCGCCACTGATAGCCAGTGTGCATCAGACACCAGAAGTGAGCAAGCAGACGAGCGTCTACATCAGCCGCTGGTGAGGTCATCATCAGGTGTGTGTACCCGCAGGTGGAGCACTCGAAGGTGCTGATGAAGGAGGGCGGCGTCCAGCTGCTCTTCACCATAGTGGACACTCCCGGGTTCGGAGACGCCGTGGACAACAGCAACTGGTGAGGACGACTTCGCTCGAGCGCCAGATATGATTACCACAGCATGGTTTAATGTAGGCCTGCACAACATTGAAGAAAAATTCGATATGCGATACGATAAAGTGTGTAAAATATACTTAAATGATCTGTAAAATATGTTTAATATTATATACATGCATTCGTGTTACATTCTTTTTGTGACAAGAAAGCATCCCGAGAACTTCTGAAAGTGAACAGCAGTGTTTTACTGTAGCTCAAGAAGTGTTGTTTTAACATCAGTGTAAACCACAGGGGTTTAGGGTCTTAGGTAGGCCTACATTTGGGTTATTTAACAAAAGAAAATGAATAATCAAATGTAAAAAAAAAAAAAACTAAGCAGTTTTCACGATATGAATTAAATATACTGATTCTTATGAAAGCTACAAAAGTTATTCAGCTAAGAGCAGTGTTCCTGTTCAGTTATTGTAAGCCGTTGCGATATGCATATCGCGATATTTCGATGTATTGTGCAGCCCTAATGTCAGTTTGCTTGATATAATTAGGTGGTGTTACTGTGAGCCTAAAGTGTGACCTGATCTGTGTGTTCTGCTCCAGCTGGCAGCCGGTCATTGATCACATCGACAGTAAGTTTGAGGATTATCTGAACGCAGAGTCCCGTGTGAACAGACGGCAGATGCCGGACAGCAGAGTTCACTGTTGCCTGTACTTCATCGCACCGTCAGGGCATGGGTGAGCTGCTCTTATTACTCTTAAAGAGGACCTGTTAAGTTAACCACAAGACAGTGGTTCTTGTATTAGTCTTTAACACCACTCAAGACAGTGAGAGAACTGTCATCCTTACATCTTTAACCTGGTGTTGTGTTGTTTGCTTTTGCACCAGACTGAAACCTTTGGACATCGAGTTTATGAAACGGTTGCATGAGAAGGTCAACATCATCCCACTGATTGCCAAAGCAGATACTCTGACCCCCGAAGAGTGCCAACAGTTCAAGAAACAGGTCAGTCGGCCGCCTAGTCATGTCTGTTTAAACTCCTGATTAAATTAGCCCATGATTTACTCAACCTGAAGTCATCCTAGGTGTATATTTACATTCTACTTTCAGACGAACATAATCAGAGTTATATTAAACATGTCCTGACTCTTCCAAACTTTGTAATGGTTGTGAATGGTGTATGCCTTTAGAAGTCCAAAAAAGTGCATCAATCCATCATAAAAGTGCATCTATCCATCATAAAAGTGCATCTGTCCATCATAAAAGTGCATCTTTCCATCTTAAAAGTGCATCTATCCATCATAAAAGTGCATCTATCCATCATAAAAGTGCATCTTTCCATCATAAAAGTGCATCTTTCCATCTTAAAAGTGCATCTATCCATCATAAAAGTGCATCTATTCGCCTTATTCACTTGGCGGCCATTTTGAAAATGGAACGCCGCTGAGGGGTACACTCACCCGGAAGGATGCATGCGACGCAGCAGCACCAGCAATGAAAACTCGCAATGCGGACCACCAATCATTCCTGTCTGCCCGAATTAACGATGCAAAATGTGAAGCAAAGTGCCAGTGACTGAAACATCCCCCGGGCTGTGTTAATTAAGGGATACAGTACCTGTATCGGAGGTTTTATCCACGACATTGAACGTAGGAATGGACGCCTTGCCAGTTTCTGCGAGCTTGCAGCAGCCAGAGGTAATTAACGTTAGTAAGCTAAGCTGTAATATGGAGTTGTTGACTGTGTAAGTTACTATGTTAGATACAATTGTACTTTATTGTTTAGATAGATACACATCCAGTAGCTTACATACACACACATGCATGTAAAACAATCAAATCACGCACATGTATGTAAAAGGAAAGAGGAGAAGTGATTTTAAGGTCTGACAGGGACTGTTACACACTGACAATAATAAGCTGCTATGGTGACAATACAAGTTTACATATATGTATAGATTCATAAAGAATAAAAATAATGATGGTAATGGATTTGTATAGATTCTAATAGTACACAGTCAACTTCCTACAAGCTTGCAGAAACTGAGGTAAATTGGCGTCCATTCTTACGTTCAATGTCGTGGATAAAACCTCCGATACAGGTACTGTATCCCTTAATTAACACAGCCCGGGGGATGTTTCAGTCACTGGCACTTTGCTTCACATTTTGCATCGTTAATTCGGGCAGACAGGAATGATTGGTGGTCCGCATTGCGAGTTTTCATTGCTGGTGCTGCTGCGTCGCATGCATCCTTCCGGGTGAGTGTACCCCTCAGCGGCGTTCCATTTTCAAAATGGCCGCCAAGTGAATAAGGCGAATCCATCATAAAAGTGCATCTGTCCATCATAAAAGTGCATCTGTCCATCATAAAAGTGCATCTATCCATCATAAAAGCCCATCTTTCCATCTTAAAAGTGCATCTATTCATCATAAAAGTGCATCTATCCATCATAAAAGTGCATCTATCCATCATAAAAGTGCATCTGTCCATCATAAAAGTGCATCTGTCCATCATAAAAGTGCATCTGTCCATCATAAAAGTGCATCTGTCCATCATAAAGTGCATCTGTCCATCATAAAAGTGCATCTATTCATCATAAAAGTGCATCTATCCATCATAAAAGCCCATCTTTCCATCTTAAAAGTGCATCTATTCATCATAAAAGTGCATCTATCCATCATAAAAGTGCATCTATTCATCATAAAAGTGCATCTATCCATCATAAAAGTGCATCTGTCCATCATAAAAGTGCATCTGTCCATCATAAAAGTGCATCTATTCATCATAAAAGTGCATCTATCCATCATAAAAGTGCATCTGTCCATCATAAAAGTGCATCTGTCCATCATAAAAGTGCATCTGTCCATCATAAAAGTGCATCTGTCCATCATAAAAGTGCATCTGTCCATCTTAAAAGTGCATCTATCCATCATAAAAGTGCATCTATCCATCATAAAAGTGCATCTGTCCATCATAAAAGTGCATCTGTCCATCATAAAAGTGCATCTGTCCATCATAAAAGTGCATCTATCCATCATAAAAGTGCATCTGTCCATCATAAAAGTGCATCTGTCCATCATAAAAGTGCATCTATTCATCATAAAAGTGCATCTATCCATCATAAAAGCCCATCTTTCCATCTTAAAAGTGCATCTATTCATCATAAAAGTGCATCTATTCATCATAAAAGTGCATCTGTCCATCATAAAAGTGCATCTATTCATCATAAAAGTGCATCTATTCATCATAAAAGTGCATCTATTCATCATAAAAGTGCATCTATCCATCATAAAAGTGCATCTGTCCATCATAAAAGCCCATCTTTCCATCTTAAAAGTGCATCTATTCATCATAAAAGTGCATCTATTCATCATAAAAGTGCATCTATCCATCATAAAAGTGCATCTATTCATCATAAAAGTGCATCTATCCATCATAAAAGTGCATCTGTCCATCATAAAAGTGCATCTGTCCATCATAAAAGTGCATCTATTCATCATAAAAGTGCATCTATCCATCATAAAAGCCCATCTTTCCATCTTAAAAGTGCATCTATTCATCATAAAAGTGCATCTATTCATCATAAAAGTGCATCTTTCCATCTTAAAAGTGCATCTGTCCATCATAAAAGTGCATCTATCCATTATAAAAGTACATCTATTCATCATAAAAGTGCATCTATCCATCATAAAAGCCCATCTTTCCATCTTAAAAGTGCATCTATTCATCATAAAAGTGCATCTATCCATCATAAAAGTGCATCTATTCATCATAAAAGTGCATCTGTCCATCATAAAAGTGCATCTGTCCATCATAAAAGTGCATCTATTCATCATAAAAGTGCATCTATCCATCATAAAAGTGCATCTGTCCATCATAAAAGTGCATCTGTCCATCATAAAAGTGCATCTATCCATCATAAAAGTGCATCTGTCCATCATAAAAGTGCATCTGTCCATCATAAAAGTGCATCTGTCCATCATAAAAGTGCATCTGTCCATCATAAAAGTGCATCTGTCCATCATAAAAGTGCATCTGTCCATCATAAAAGTGCATCTGTCCATCATAAAAGTGCATCTATCCATCATAAAAGTGCATCTATTCATCATAAAAGTGCATCTATTCATCATAAAAGTGCATCTGTCCATCATAAAAGTACATCTATTCATCATAAAAGTGCATCTATTCATCATAAAAGTGCATCTATCCATCATAAAAGTGCATCTGTCCATCATAAAAGTGCATCTGTCCATCATAAAAGTGCATCTGTCCATCATAAAAGTGCATCTGTCCATCATAAAAGTGCATCTGTCCATCATAAAAGTGCATCTGTCCATCATAAAAGTGCATCTATCATCATAAAAGTGCATCTATTCATCATAAAAGTGCATCTATTCATCATAAAAGTGCATCTTTCCATCTTAAAAGTGCATCTGTCCATCATAAAAGTACATCTATTCATCATAAAAGTGCATCTATTCATCATAAAAGTGCATCTGTCCATCATAGAAATGGCTGTTGACTGCCATTATAAAGCTTGGAAGAGTCAGGACATGTTTAATATAACTCTGATTGTGTTCGTCTGACAGAAGAGTGGCATACACACTAGGATGACTTCAGGGTGAGTAAATCATGGGCTAGTTTTCATTTTTGGGTGAAGTATCCCTTTAAGGAAAAGGCTAAAGAGACAGCAGGAGTTCAGGCCTCCGGCACCGTGTGTGTGTCTCCTGAGTGTTGTGTGTGTCTCTTGAGTGCTGTGTGTGTGTCTTGAGTGTTCTGCCATCTGTCAGAGTATTATCCCTACAGGAACCGGGAACAGGAGCACAGAAGTGCCGCCCAGACGGGAAAGATCAGATGAAGCGATTTGAGCACAAATAAAGCGAGGATGTTCCTCAAGCCTGAACTCTCGCTCTCGGCGATCCTCTGAAAGCTTGTGTGACGCTGTTGTGTTTCTCTAGATTATGCGAGAAATCCTGGAGCACAAGATCAAAATCTACGAGTTTCCAGAGACGGATGATGAGGAAGAAAACAAGATCGTGAAGAAAATCAAAGTAAGAGTTCCACATTTGTGCAAGAAATCGTTCCCACTTAAAACAAATGAAGTCTTTTAACAACATGTGTGTAATCAGGACTAGACAGTTCAAGCATTTCACACACACCTGCGAATAAAAATAGATGTGAACTGTATCTAGGAGTATGTGTGTGTGAATAAAAAGTAAGGTTAAAAACTTAAATATTTAAGAATGACGATACAGCTTAATGTGATTATTGTGCAAAAGCTCATTTATTTCAGAAATTCAACTTAAAAGGTGAAACTAATATATTAAATAGACTCTAAGTGAGATATTTCAAGCCTGTATTTGTTATAATTGTAATGATTATGGATTACAGTTTATAAAAAAAACCCAAATTCTAAATCTCAGAAATGTTTAATATTACATGAAATCAATAAAAAAAAATGGATTTTAAATACAGAAATGTCGGCCCTCTGAAAAGTATAATACATGTTTGTATGTGTATATATACTAAATATATTATTTTGAATTGCTGAAATACGTTTGCACGATATTCAGATTTTTCGAGTTTCACCTGTTATTTATGTTGTGGTGTAAAACGATTTGTATGTCAGTTGCTGATTTAGTTTTAGGCCAAGCAAAAATGTCTATTTATAGAAGAAGTATGAAAAGAAAGTAAACGTTGAGCAGAATGTAGTTTCTGAAAACAAGTGCGAGCACGAATATTGATTTGATGTTTGCTTCTGCAAGCGTGTGTGATCACATCATGTCTGAAGGGGATTTGGTTTTTGCACATTTTTTTTGTGAGTTGGAGTTGTGCTTTATATTTTTGCATATTGTAATTTAAATATACTGTGAATTTGATTTATAATAGTTTGTTGGAATTGGAATTCTCTCGGTTTTGAGAAGAGGAGTGTTCGGGACATTCGTTTTTAAACTTCTTGAATGGGTCAGGGAATTTAACAAAGGGTTTTCGGATCAGGAGTTCATCGGAGGGTTAAAGATGGACTTTAGATGAGAAGGAAAGTGTTTATTACGCTATCTGATTGGGACTGCACAATTGTTTTTTATTGAAATATGGGTTTTTATTCACCATTTATGATGATGTGATGGCTCTTAATTTTCATTTAAAAAATATACTTTTTTTATACATCTGTGGGTTTATACATGTTATCATTTTATTATGTAATGTTTGAATATGAGATTATGAATGTATAAGTTTTGGAATGTAAAAAATTAAAGAATTATGATCTCTCTCTCTCTCTCACACACACACTCACAGGATCGGCTGCCTCTCGCTGTGGTTGGGAGCAACACTATCATCGAGGCGAACGGGAAGAAGGTCAGGGGACGGCAGTACCCGTGGGGCGTGGCCGAAGGTAAATGTGCTTCGCTTGAGGAGGTTACATTAAAATAAAAAACTATGGATGGTAATTTTGCTTTTTGTGAATAATCAGTAAATTAGAGAATATTGAACTAAACTCGGCCAAATTATTCCTGGATGTTTCATCTTAAAGTCTTTGGAGTTTCTGTGGTGAATATACGACTGCGAATGCGATTTTTATTTTTCTGAAAGTATACATTAATTTGATGGACGGTTATAGTGAAGACTATTTCAAAATATTTTTCAAATAAATGCTCTCCTTTTGATTCATCTTGAAATCCTGAAAAAAATAAAGTGTAATGGTTTCAAAAAAATCTGAACAGTTTTCAACACTGATAATAATCATAATAACTGGTGTCTTGATCATCAGATCATCATATTAGAGTGATTTCTGAAGGATCATGTGACACTGAAGACTGGAGTAATGACGAGGAATAAATTACACTTTACTGTATATTCACATAGTAATTTTTTTCCTGTAATTTTCCTGGATATGTTTATATGCTGAAATTGCTGTATATGAGGTCAACCTCTGTCCAGCAGTCAACAACTATACGATAATAATATAATAATATAATATCTTGATGATGCGTGTAAAACCTTATTCCCGTTTCTTTCTGCGCAGTGGAGAATGGAGACCACTGTGATTTCACACTCGTAAGGAATATGCTCATCAGGTAAATGCATTTAATATATTTTATGCATCTAAAATAATGTCATCGTTGTATACAAACGTCCCTGTTTAATGAAGTATGAGGCGTTTTGCCGTAACCGTGTGTTTTGTGTCAGAACACACATGCAGGACCTCAAGGACGTCACGAATAACGTTCACTATGAGAACTACAGAAGCAGAAAGCTGGCGGCCGTGACCTGTAACGGCATCGACAACAACCGAGCCCGAGGACAGCTCTCCAAGTAAGCCTTTAGTGAGATTACACACCCTCAGTGTGTGTGATCCGAGAACGTGACCTTTCACGCAGTGTTTTGGTGAATATGTGTCAGATGGTCGTAAGAGAGCATAGCTTTCTCATGTGTGTGAATGAGCAGCTGGCGACATTTCAAAATAAGAGTCCTGGTGTGTTTTGTGCTTGTTTCAAATTAAATTAATGCAGTTTTGGTTTTGTTCTTACGATTATTACAAAACTAATATTTATCTGGCATTTAATTCTATGTTTAGAATAAACATAATTTCATAATTATTACATAAATACAGTTTGAAGTAGAAATATTTAAAGTTTTTGTATTCAAATAAATAATATAATTTAGCTAGTAGTGACTCTCTGGATAAATAATGATTTAGTACATTTTCAATGCACTCCTACATTTTTCAAAATGTTCTTTTTTCGGCGGGAAAATTAACCCAATATAACCGTATTAACTTTAATGCTGAACGTTTGTAAAGCGCTTTTTTTTTTCATTTCCCTGAATTTGTGCATCTATTTATTAAGGTTTACGGTCTGTTTATTTAAGTGATGCTCAGTTGGCAAATGTCATTGTAACATTTAATGTTGCATCATTTCCTGTTGTCTGGTAAAGCAGAGAGAGACCGATCTAAAGCCGGTCTTCAACATGACATCATGCACTTTATAAGTCGAACAGGATATATTCACTTGGGGGAAATGTAGGGCAACACTTTCTATGAAGCCCATGCTTAGAATTAATTATAACCCCATTTATACTTATGTGTAAGTATTACTATTGTATAAATATATTTATAAAGACCTATACTGCATTATAAGAACATTTATAGTTATTTTTTCTAATAATGAATTTGCTTTTTTAATGCACATGCTCATAATCCATTATACACTTATTTTATAAATGATCAAATATAAGATAGTTCCAGAGAAATTTGTTTACTGTACAACCGTGTCTTTAACGGCTAATGTGTGCATCAGAGGTCAAGAATGGTAATTATTGCTTAGAATAGTTTGAAATTATACTTTATATAATATTGTAATATTGAAAAGGTTTGATTTACAGTTTTTCCCCCCATTATTTTATTACAGGAATTATTTATTTTTATACACAGGAATTACAGTTCATTAGTTTACAACTTAACATGTATGATGAGCACATCTTCCTGATTTCTTAACATTTTGATTAAAATTGCATCCTATGTTTTTAGTTTTATTTAAAGCATTCATAGAGCATAATAACTGTATTTTCACTCACAATAAGTAGATATAAGAACACATCACGGCTATTAATAACAATATATTCACTTATTTGACAAAAATAATTACTAAAGTCATTGCAACTATAATAGCAATGCATATTTATAAGTACATTAATTGGAACCATATAACTGACTAATTAATAATGGATTATCAGCATGTGCATTGAAAACACAAATGCATGACTTATATTTATATTATTTTTTTAATAATTACTTATTAAAACTTAAAACGCCGGATAGGTCATAATGAGCTTATAAAATAGTTATACTTATAATTAAGTATAAATTGAGCCATATACAAGCATGGTCTTCATAGAAAGTGTATTCCATTTGCCAGCAAGGGTTAGGATTGCCAGTTAAAAAGTGCAATTAAAAAATATAACAAATTAAAATATGTAATATATGTAAATGAGGTTGATTTTGATTGTGGCAGAGATTTCTTTAATAGCTTGAAAAAGATGCGTTTCTCTTGTTGACTAAGTCTGAGATGGCTTCAGTTTTGCTGTGGCCGATAACTTTAAGAAGTCGAACTCTTAACACACACACACGCACGCACGCATGAGTCTGTCCACGCGCAGTCACGTCTAACTGAAGCGTCCTCTTGCAGGAAAGAGCGTTATAGTCCAGACTACACTTCTGTTCACACAGTATTTTGCTCTCCACTGTATGATTTGCCGCATGCTAAGTGTGTGTGTGTTTTTGTTTTTTAGAGATGACACGGTTGACGGCATGTAAGTGGTCATTTACATTTCCCCGAATCCCTGTGTAGTGCGGGTCCTCTCTTCCTCTGGGAACCGTGTCTGCGTCATCCCTCCTTTTCCAGCAGTTTTCCCCGGGGGTTATAGAGCTTGTGATTAAGATGTGAAATATCTGGTCCAGGATCAGTCTCTGGGTGCGAGAGAACACTGATTGGCTGATGCATCTCAAGACTTTCTCCACCTTTGATTCGCAAAACAATTCAGTGCGACAAGAAATGAATTCTGCTTACATTTCATTAATAAGAGTCCCTGCAGGATTTCGCCAGATTTTTGTGTGATTTTAATTTTGTGGTGGTAATTTCCAGAATTATGTGGAGTTACGTATTTTTAATAATTAGGATACGGCATTTACCTTATGTGTTATGTTACATGCTCAATAGTCACAACGTCTGTATCCTCATGAAAATAATCCATTTGGGTAAATCCAACTAGTTAATATTACTTATTTTTTATGATTAAAAGCATTTTTTTTTGCAGTGACGTTTTGTTGATTTTGCGATGGCGAACACCCGGAGGGACTGGAATAAAATCTACGACTTGTTTTGAGTGGCAGAAATTGAGATGCATCATCATTTCAATCAAAATCTGTTTCATACGCTCGTCTTTCAGCTTCTGCTCCGCTCACTAACTCTGATCAGCACACATGCTTCGGCCTTTAACAGCTTTCAGTTCCTCTGGAGTCGAGATGTGTGTGTGTTCTTCCTCCTCTTTCCTCTGCCTGCGCGAGACTGAAGCGCAGGGATGTGTTGTGGTCACGGGTGCCCCCCCCACACACACACACACACACACTGCGGGAGAGGGTGCTGATTGCGTGTGTTTGTGGCAGGAGTCCCCTGGCCCAGATGGAGGAGGAGAGGCGAGAGCATGTGTCCAAGATGAAGAAGATGGAGATGGAGATGGAGCAGGTCTTCGAGATGAAGGTCAAGGAGAAGATCCAGAAGCTGAAGGATTCAGAGGCAGAGGTACTGACACACACACACACACATGCATTGTGGGTCCTGGCACATCTTTATAAATTATTATATCCCTATATATAAAATTTTAAGTGTAGAATGTAAACCTTCATTTTAATTAAGTTAATTATTTTATTATTTAATTTATTTTTAATTATATCACTTTAATTGTATTTATTTTTTTATTTGAATGTAGTTTTTTTATTACATTTCTATATATATATATATATATATTATTTTTTTATACTTTTTATTTTATTTTTACATAATTTAATGTATTTTCTAAATTGTTTTGTTTTAGAAGGAACTGTAGTTTAGTAAAAAAAAAAATTATTTTTTTTATTTATTTAATTTTTAATTATATTAATTATAAATTTTAGCACATATTTTTCGGGATATTATATTTTAATAGTAGCCTATAATATAAACCTTTGCTCTTGGCTTTCATTTATGTACTTTAATTGTATTTTTTTTATGTCATTTTTTTTAATTGAATCACCTTTTTTATTTAATTTATTTTTTTATTTATTTTATTACTATATTTAATTTAAATTTTGTTTTATTTTAGAAGGAACTAGTTTGATCCATATAAACCACTGTAATTGCAAAATGTGTAATGCAAGAAGTAAAATAGTAAGAATTTGGATAAAAATAATCAAGTCTTTGTTGACGCTGTATTTCACAAAATTAATATAGTGATATTTAGTCATATTTAATAATTTGATTTTATATTCCTTCTATGTGTGTGTGTTCTTTGATATATACTTGTCTGCATATTTGCACACCAGGGTAATTATAGTTTACTAAAAATAAATAAATTACATAAAATATAAAAACCATGTTTCTCATGTTCATTCAATTGATGTACTAAAATAACTGAAACAAAAATGAAAAGCTATAGACGTTTAAAAAACAAAATTATTATTGATGCTTGTATATAATGTAATAAAAATACGATATAACTAGTATAGTAATAGCAATATAAAAATATGAATAAAAACCAGGGTTTGAGAAGGTGCCTGAAGTACTTGGAAAACAGCAGTATCTATCAAGAGGAACTGGAAAAGTGATCGAATTATATATTAAAACACACAAATATAATCTTTTCACGCAAAATGGCCGTGTGATGAACCCCCATCAGACCTGTTCTCCATACGAAGTACGCCCACTAAATTAATTTCCAGTGTGTGTCCGAATCCTGAAAGCGGAGTTTCTGAATGCTTTGTTAGTGCAAGTCCTCAATCTGCTGCGTTATTATCCCGTTATCTGTGTACCTGAAGCTGACTGGAGTGTGTGTGTGTGTGTGACCCGCAGCTCCAGCGCCGCCACGAGCAGATGAAGAAGAACCTGGAGGCCCAGCATAAGGAGCTGGAGGAGCGGCGGCGTCAGCTGGAGGAGGAGCGCTCCACCTGGGAGACCCAGCAGAGGATCCTGGAGCAGCAGAAGATGTACGTCCCCGTCACTTTATTGGTTATAATAGTTTACAGATATGAAAACCTTTTCACAATATTCGACTTTTGAATTTGGCGTTTTCATATCTGTAAGCCATAATCATCATAGATATCTATATAAAGGCTAGATGTGTCGTCAGCGCTGCTGGCCAATGGAGGTCGACGTCTGCACCCGGCAGCCATCTTGTCACAGGCGGCTCGCTCACTCGTAACATTGTGTTAATGGTACATGTACTGTTTAAATGACCATAACTTGCTCAATTTTCAAGTTTGTTTTGTTCTAAACGTCAGAGATGTAGTTATGAAACTGCATACTTATGAATAAAAAGTGTATAAATAAATAATCATCCAGATAATTATAGCCACGTTAATCAAACCAAACCGTTTATAAATCCGTCAAGATTTCAACGAGATAAGAGCATTTGTGTTCGTTCTGACCACTCATCTCACATCAGCTTGCCTGTGACAAGATGGCCGCCGGTGATGACGATGGAAACTCCGCCGTAATATATCTAGCCTTTATATACACACATCTATGATAATCATCACAATTATAACAAATAAAGGCTTGAAATATCTCACTTTGCATGTAACGAGTCTATATAATATAATAGTTTAACCTTTTAAGTTGAAATACTGAACTTTTGCACCATATTCTACTGTTTCGAGTTTCACTTGTGTGTACTGTAAACACACACTCCTCCATAATGCTAATGCTAATGCTAATCACTCATTATCCTGTTGTTTCCCACACAGGACGTTGGACAAGAATAAGAAGAAAGGGAAGATCTTTTAAAATGAGTGTGATGATGCCCAGGTTGCTCTCATTGGCCAATCCTGTTCCCGGTTCGAGGACCGTCGGGAACGTCAAGCCAAACACACACACACACACACACACACACCGATCTAAACAGATGACGTCCGACGCTATATTCCAAACCTCTGGATTTTCCTGATGCGTAACATGAGCCTCGTGACAGACCGAGGCTGTGCTTTATTATCCCCCCCGTTGAACACGTGTGACGAGCCGATCACGCAGCGCACACACACACACACACACACACACGTGACGTCTGGAGGATGGGAAACGCGTTATTTGCTTTTTTTGGCTAATGATTTAGTTTTTCTCTTATCGCAGAAGTGTAGAGTCTGTCTAGTCAATATCCTTTGAACACCTCATATAACTTCATTAATGTTATTTCAGTTATTTTTATATATTATATATGTACGCGTACACCGAGACCGTAATATGTGCTCAGCGTGTGCGTCGCTGTACAGGATCTGCAGAACCTGTCCAAACCTCGGTTTGCTTTCTTACGTTCTCCATTTATGGTATTTTTAATTTTATTTTTCATTTGTATTGTACAGTCTCTTAATAAACTTGTGATGATACAGGATGAGCTCCTCGAGACGTGTCTTTATAACCTACTGCCATTCTGCACAAGAACCACTCATCATAGTGCTGAATCACGCTTTTAGTACACGTGTGTGTGTGTGTGTGTGTGTGAGAGAGAGAGAGAGAAAGTGTTCACTGTAAAGCATTCTCTATTGTGAGGATCATTATAGTTGTTGTGCTGGAGGTTTGTTTGTTTGTTTGTTTGTTTGTTGAAGGAAGTGTGTTATGAGCAGCGGATAGAGCCGAAGCGCGACCACAACTAAACAATGTTCTCCCGCAAAAGGCATGTATGTTGTTTTTTTGCCGCTAGAGGGCCTAATATTACATGAATATTCATATTAATAATCATTTGTGTGGATCTTAATATTTAATATTTCTAAATAGTTTTTAACTTTATATGGTAATACAGTTAAATTTATCAAAATTTGTGCGTAAAGCAAAAGTACATTAGAATTATAAATGAATTAGTGTTGTTTTTTTTCTAGATTTAGTTAGCTGTTAATACGTTTAGTGCCCCAAACTCAAGGCAATGTTTCTATTTTTCCTTTTTTTATTTTTGTTACTAATATTTATATTTATTTTTAATAATAGTTTTTAATAGTAATCTCTGTAATAGTTTTGATTAGGAAAGAACCCTAGTCTTTTACTAGAGTGGAACTTTAATGTAATAATGTTCATTTCATATTTATTTCATAATTAAGTATTACAATTAAAATTGTATCTGTCATTTCTTAACTCTTAAACAACCTAGTGATAAATGGATCAATTAAAATGCATCACAGCAGAAGAAAAAACACCGGACGAAAACACACTTTTTTACATTAAAATCAGCTTTTGTTTTACATTTTATCATCAGAGAGTGAAAGAGCGTGTGTGTGTGTGTTATCCGTGCGCAAAGATCATGGGAATGTATAATTCGACAGTTATTACTATAGTCATTATCCTTCTTCCACACTAGATGGCGACACATTATTAATATATGTTTGCTTTGGATGTTTCACCCTTTCAGTTTCACGTCCATATGTCAATGTAACATTAAAAGATTATGACAGAATATCTTAATATTTTGCATTATAATTAAACTGTTTTCCCATTAGACTCGAATAAGCCTGTCATTTCTGCCCTGAAAGTCATTTGTTACTTGATAAATGCATGATTTGATTCATACGTGCGTAAGCCTCGTCGTTTCTGAAGAATGTCCCAGTAATTAACATAAATCATAACAAATAAAGGCTTGAAATATCTCACTTTGCATGTAATGCGTCTATATAATATATTAGTGTCACCTTTTAAGTTGAATTACTGAAATAAATGAACTTTTCCGCGAGTTGCATGTCAATGTAATATTAAAAGATTATGACAGAATATCATAATATTTTGCATTAGAATTAAACTGTGTGCCCTGAAAGTCATTTGTTGTATGATAAATGCACATGATTTGATTCATACGTGCTTGAGAAGCCTCGTCGTTTCTGAAGAATGTCCTAGTAATTAACACGCATTGATTATTGGACGGCGAGCGCATGCGCGATGGATCTGATGAGGAAAACTCAAAACTCGCTTACTTGCATCTTCATGTTATCTGTGTTGCTGTGAGGAGAAAGCAACGATCTGACCTTTAACCCTGAGATTGTGACCCAACACATACGTCATCAGTGAATCCATGAGACAACACACACGTAACACTCGTGCACTAGCGGATATCATGTCGATTATTTGCACTATATTTTACAGTCCTGTTGCTCATTTACAGTCAAAACAAAATATATTCCGACAGTTTCAACAGTTCTCACATTATCAGTTTATTGGTGAAAATGCTAATAAAACATGAGCAGAACTCAGTTCTCAGATCAGTGGATATTTGACTGTTTTTGGACTCTCACACATGAATTATGTTGAATATCTGTTCAATTGAACTCCACAATTAGATAATACCAGTTTAGCTCAACCAGTGACCAAGCAATGCTTCATGTTGTTCAGTGTGTGTGTGTGTGTGTAAAAAGGGCAGCAATTAAAACACAAAGTGGAGGAATCATTATTGTTTTAAGTGTGTATTAATGTCAACTGTAGTCTCTGTATGAAGAATATTTGGGTGTAATATGTCACAGTTTACTCCTCACTCACATAAATGATCTTTAGTGTCCTGATCACTCAAGTGAAAAAAAAATCTAAAATGATATCTGGTGATATCACACTTCGTTGTCACGTCATGCTGGGTTATTTTAACCCATTTTGTGTCCAATGATTACTAACCCAGCCATTAGGTTACATTTTTAATCCAAAGTATGGGTTTGTCCATGTTTGACCCAAAAATTGACAATTTTTTTTGTGAAGTTTGTGATTTCAGACGGAGCGTCATTTCGGGATCCGTGATCAAGCGTTTCTAATCGTATCCCAGAATGCATCCCTGCAATTCCACTGTAAGTACATTAATTAGATATTTGGTAGTGAAACATAAAGTTGTGTGTGCAAAGTATTGAAACCATCACATTTTACATCCGTTTACAGGCTTTCATAGACAACCTCGTTTGAAGCAACTACACTCTAAAAAATGCTGGGTTGTTTTAACCCAATTTTGGGTCAAATATGGACAAACCCAAAATGTTGGGTTAAAAATGTAATGTAAAAATTTAACCCAACGGCTGGGTTAGTCCATATTTGACCCAAAGTTGGGTTAAAACAACCCAGCATTTTTTAGAGTGTATGATAGCTATGTAATAAAATGTTCATAATGTAATCTTTGTCAAAATGTAATCAAATCTTGAGCTCATAATATATAATAATGATTTTCAAATGTAACAACGATTTTTCACAACTTTAAACAAGAAACATTAAATAGCCTACGTACTTTTGCTGAGCAAAGGTGAGTTTTAAAGGATAAAATGATTGACTACAGGGGGACTTTAAATAAAAATAAATCAATAATATTTTAAATGTAAATGACAAAAGCACATAATGAAATGACTAAAAGGGAAACTAAAATTAAAATGAAAACAAAAAAATATTAAAATAAAAGCTATAATAAAACTAAAGTAACACTGCATGGTGTTTGTACAACAAAATGGATTTAAGGGACATGTCTATTGTGGGGACAGCGAAAATGTTGGGTTATTAAAAAATGCTTGCTCCAGTTGTTATTGATGCCTTAACTTAATCTGTAGTATTCGCATACTCTGGCTGGTAAACCCAATTTTAGATGAACTGACTGGTTTGAGTGACATCTTGAGAGAGTTTTTGAGGACTTTCCTCTTTTATCTTTCTTGCATTCACTAATATCTCAAAGTCCTCTTGAAAGTAGAATTAGAGCTGAGCTGAGCTGAGCGACTTCAGAAACTGATGCTGATTTTCCTGAATGTTTTTAACTCGCCGTTATGCTGATCAGTGTCCCTTTAGAAACCTCAATGATATTGATAGTCAAGTGTGAATCTAAATCTAGTGCTTTCTTCAGTTCTTTAGTTGTGTAAGTGAACTTTATTGTTAATTAAACGAGCTGTTACTATGAGGAATGATGAGCTCGATATGCAGATACGAGCTGCTTTATCTGAATGAAGAACATACGGAAGCTGTGACACCGCAGAAGTTCATCAGTAGAGCAAGTGCCAAAACCTTGACCAAGTTTCACACCATCCCGGCGAGAGAAAGAAAAATATAATAAAAATAAAATGTAATAAATTCATATAACTTCCATAGTGATTAATGATTATACAAGTTTCTAATATGCTCAGCTATGAACTTTGAGACTGCAATCTTTGTAAAATGATTTTATAATCAGAAATCAGGATTGCATGTACTTGGACATTCATTGATGAAAGTGTGTGTGTGTGTGTGTGCGTGTGTGTGTGTGTGTGTGTGTGTGTGTGTGTGTGTGAACCCTGAATATGCAACACTGCATTTGAAGTGTGAGTGATCAGCGGATCTCGACATGTTGAACTTTAACTGACCGACTTTAACCAGCAGAAACCAGCAGAGTCACTGTAGATCAGTGTAAGACCAGCTCGAGACTGTCTGTCTGTCTATCTGACTGTCTGTCTGACTGTCTGTCTGTCTGTCTGTCTGTCTGTCTGTCTATATGTCTGTCTGAGTCTGTCTGGGCAGGACACCGCCAGGCCTTTGCATTAGATGTGCTGTTCCAGAGGGACTGCAGGTGATACGAGTGTGTGTGTGAGTGTATGTGAGTGTGTGTTAGTGTGTGTGAGTGTGTGTGAGGTGTGGGAACGTGTGCTTGAGAGCGGACACTGAAGTGTGTCAGGTCACTTAAACCCAAACCTGACCTGGACTGGAAACACTGTGGGCGAAGGCCTGATTTCTGTGCGCGCGTGTGTGTGTGTGTGTGTCACCCTCGTCTCCTGGAGTGACCCGATTCACACGCGTGACGGCGCAGGACTGGCTGTGAGGGAGGTCTATAAATGATTGAAGTGAAGTTGCTTCAGACAGCAGCGTCTCCATGTCACACTTCACATGAGTCGTGCACAAGCTGACTGACTGACCTTTAACCCTGAGACTGATCCAGCACTCATCAGTCAATCAATGAGACGACACTCGGCTCCATCGTGGACTACACTCAAACATGCGTGTGTCACATCTCACACACACGGACTAAAGTCTGGATAATAATGATTCTTTAACGAGTCTCTTCTGCTCAGCACAGATGCATTTAATTGGTCAAAAATGCAGAATATTGGGACATATTAAAACCGCTGCTTCTTCCACAGAATTCAAAAAACTACAATTTTGACTTTATCTCACAATTCTGAGAAAAGATGTCAGAATCATCAGATATAAATTCGCAATTGTGAGATAAAAAGTAAATTAAAGAATCTTCAGAAATTCTGTCCATCTGACCAATATTTATTCTACACATATGGATCATATTGTTAATCCATCAATGCACAATTATGTGATTATTGCATTTGATTATTTGCATTCAGCAGTTTTTCCTCTGCTGTCTGTGACCCTCGGTTCAACTCGGGAAGACCGTCTTCATACCGTCGCCTTTGATATTGTGGCCTACATTTTTCGATGTAACGGTTGAAGTGAAACAAATCACTATGGCAACATCTGTACAGTGGTTACCGAGGTTTCCTCTCCTCCGCTGAAGAGGGAATTACTGTAGGCTTACACTGATGTCAAAGCGAATCTACTCGGAAACTCTCACCCACTGCGGACAGAAACATTTGAGCGGCTCTTTTATACAGTGTCACAAAGTAGGTCAGGTCATCAAAACACTTCTTCACACACACGGCCTCTCTCTCTCTCTCTCTCTCTCTCTCTGTAGTTTACACCGCTTTACTTCATGCATTGCTTCACTGAAATACATTAATATCAGATTGCATAAGGCAAGCATTGCTTAATTGTTCCCAATCGTGCAGGAGTTCAGCGAATCCTTCAGAAAGCTTTTGAATCTGGACATTTGAAGATGTAAAATGAAGAAGCAATCGTTCTTATGCGTTTAAAGGGGTCATCAGATTTCTCTGATGTTTGTATATATATATATATATATATATATATATGAAGAGTTCAGATGCAAAAGCCTCTAAGTGCCATTTGAAATTTTCTTCTAGAATGACCATTTTTATCAAGCTTGTATATTTAAGTTCAGTAATTTCACTTAAATGACAATGAGAATTACCTATTAATTGTTATTTAAGTGAAATTACTGAACTTATTCACTATAAAATATACAAGTTTGATAAAAATCATCTTTAAAGAAGAAAATTTCAAATGGCATTTAAAGGCTTTTGTATCTGAACTCTTCATATATATATATATATATATATATATATATATATAAGCGCTCTTCTCATATTGCTATTGGAACCCCATTTCCGCCACATAAAGGGGGTAAAAAAAACATGTTTTGCTTGATTATGACATAAAATGATGACATTATGACATACTACGTCATAACTTTGAGATTAAAAAGTGATTAGGACAAAATAAATTATAATGAAAAAATAAATAAAGTCAAAATTACAATTTAAATATATAATTATGCCTTGGTTACGATTTATCAAAGCACGATTTTCTTTTCCTTATATGGCAGATTTGGACTTTCTTAAATCATATACTATTTATATAAATTTGTCATTATAAAAAAAATACTTTATTTAATCAAGCTTTTGATTGAACAAATACATTTTATTTGCATAAGACTGCATCTGCGAATAGTAATACGCCATCACATCATAAGCCCCGCCCCCTGCCGTTCATTTCAGTGCATTGATGCTCATATGTGTCTCTGTACAGACTTTGTGTGTGTGTGTGTGTGTGTGTGTGTTTAGAGGATATGGACAGGTCTTAAAAATACTCAGAGCAATAGGAAAGTTAGAAAATAAAAAAGATAGATATAATAATAAATAGAAGGACTTCCACTTTCAGTCTTGGATGTTTGGAAGTAAAGAACTGAAATAAACACAGAACTTAATTTTAATCCTCTTTAATCGAGTGTGGCTCAGTGTGTCATCAGGCCGCTGGCATTTACAAGAAAAAGAAAGTTCAAAGAATGACGCAAGAAAGAGTTTCCTGCATTTGGCAATCCCGAGTAGACTCGAAGCCAAAGCACACATCCGCCCGCACTCACACACACACACACTTAAACTCACACTTACACGCACACACTTAAGTGAGAGCCCGGCACAGATAATCTTGCCGGACTGGTCAGGCTCTGTCAAGGGGGTAATCAATCCATCAATGGGAGCTGCCATCTTGTAGCAGAACTTCACTTGCGTTAGCATTCCCATTGACTCCCATTCATTTTGGCGTCACTTTGACAGCGAATAACTTTACATCTGAGGTGTTTGAAGACCCTATTTGTCCTTTATTTATTTCTAAAGAAACACGACAATGTATAAAAGGCTCCATTACCTTGTAGCTTATATATGTTATGGCCCCGTAGAAGCAGTTTTAGTGAAAGTAAGCTAACGATTGCGTCATACCCACGCGACTCTCTGTCGCACAGTAGAGAGATTACTAGGGTTGGGTATCGAGAATCGAGTATCGATTGGAACCGGGACTAACTTTTCGTTTTTCCCGGAATCGTTCAAAAGTTAAAATTTCGATTCCTAGTTTCGATATTCACAGTCCGCCGAGCGGAAGAAGAAACCGCTGAACAACACCAACGAAGAAGCGTCTACCGGAAGTGTTGGCATAACCGCGCGAGTCGAACATTAGTAGCTTACGTCGACGATCCAAAGTGTGGCTTCACTTTTCTAAAAATAACGAAATCTCGGCAAAATGCAAAATTTGTGACAAAAGGAGTATTTTTACAGAAGGAGTATTTCCTTCAGATAGGCCGTTGGTTAGCAAGGTTAGCTAAACTTTTTTGACCCTGCCTCTTAAAAGAATCGGAATCGAGAATCGTTAGGAACCGGAATCAAAACATGGAATCGGAATCAGAATCAGAATCGTTCAAATTCAAACGATACCCAACCCTAGAGATTACCATATAGACCGGAGGAGAAGCTCGCGCGCAATCTGGGAAACGTGGAGGCAAAATGACAAAATAATTAATCAGAATACCCAGCAGAATTGTCTCCTTCTCCTAAAGGCTTTTATAGCTGATCGACAAGTCTCCCAAGTTTTTGAGGTGAAAAAATACGGTAAGTTGTTGTGTAAGGGCAGTTCAATGACAGATCTGAGGCCTGAACCTAAAACACTTAGTTTCTGGTTAAGTTTGACGTGACAGCGTTGCAGTTATGGGACTGAAACTTGAGTCTTGAGCCAAGTGAGTGATGCTTTATTTTCTTGTCGTGTGGTTGGTCAGTTCTTTATCTTGTTCTGATGTTTCCCATATGGCCAACCTGTACCTGGTCAAGCCTTAGTGGCCTTATTTCCATACAGTCCGCTTCATCATTTGACCAGATACCGCAAAGGTGTGTGACTCCTGCCTTACCAATGACGGTTTTCCTTTTGCCTGTTTTTGACTTAATTGTGTGTTTGTTCTCCTACCAGATGAATGCCACGGGCTGTGCCTCTCTTACTGTTGATACGTCAGTGTTTTTCAACACCAAATTTGAAGACAAAATGCAAGACGCATTTCTTGTACAGGTGAGCTATTGGCTGATCTGAACCATATACTCTTTATCATCTTTACAAGACATCCACTTTAAGCCACAAAGTTGATATTCTTCACTGTTTGTTTGGGTGTTCTCCCGCAGATGTAATGGTGTCAACATCTGCATTACGTTTGTAGTCGGCAAAGTCACATTTGTGGACCTCCTGGATCAATGCTTAATGGAAAGGTAAGCAAAACGTCATCCCTTATCGCAGAAGCCTTCAAATTGGTTCCCTTTCCTAACCTTGATCATTCCTTACAGATATCCGTGACTCGTTTTGATAAGACTCCAATTGCAAACAAAGCTGTATATCTCAGGGATGTGTAGCCTATTATCCCCTTTACTCTTCTCTGTTTCCACTAATGAGCTTCAGTGTAACCAGGACGATCTTAGCTTGATTAAATATGCTGATGATTTGGTTTTAATTTCTTGCCAAACAAACAAGAACTGTTCTACCTACTCTGAATGAGTAGGCGTCAACCGGAAGTGTCTATCCGCACACTCGCCTGTGTCTTAATGCCTTTCTTGTGATAATGCCGCTTACTTCTATCATCTCCTATTAAGTGAGATCACATTGTATGGCCACTTATAAAATAAATAAAATAAAATCAGATTTATAGAGAGAGAGAGGCCGTGTGTGTGAAGAAGAGTTTTGATGACCTGACCTACTTTGTGACACTGTATAAAAGAAGCGCTCAAATGTTTCTGTCCGCAGTGGGTGAGAGTTTCCGAGTAGATTCGCTTTCACATCAGTGTAAGCCTACAGTAATTCCCTCTTCAGCGGAGGAGAGGAAACCTCGGTAACCACTGTACAGATGTTGCCATAGTGATTTGTTTCACTTCAACCGTTACATCAAAAAATGTACACTGTAAAAAATAACCGTGATTTTAACGGTAAAATACTGTAAAAATGCTACAGTGCAAAACTGTTAATTGGTAAACAGAAAGTTTCCGTACTATACACGGTAAATAACTGTGATATAATGTTACAGTAAAATACCGTTAAATTTACCGTTTTTGAAAGTGAAAAAGAAATCATTGTATAATTTACAGTGAAAAACCATAAATTGGCATTCCCACAATTCCCGGTGTCACACTTCACATTTTATGTATTTTTGTTGAAATAACTATAGTTCCTCATAGTTTTATTGTTTTTTTTCTAATCAGTTATGTACATTAGGGTTTATGTTACATTTAATGTTGTTAAATTAATGTTTATTGCATTTTCATGTGTGTTACCATGATGGTGCTTAATGTTTGTGTGAATGACATTGTGCAGCTTCTTTAAATAAGTATTGCTCTATACAAGTATTCACTTGATTGCTCATGTAACTCTCATTACTGCTGTGATGATTGTTGGTTGTCAGTGTATTACAATGATCAGAAAATAAAATACGGTTTATTACTGTAAATTTTAAGTTAAGTCTGTAAAACCATTAACGTTCCTACCGTATTTTTAACGGTAAAGTTCTGGCAACCACAGCTGCCGTTTTTTTACCGTTAAATTTACGGTTTATTTTTTACAGTGTAAGCCACAATATCAAAGGCGACGGTATGAAGACGGTCTTCCAGAGTTGAATGGAGGGTCACAGACAGCAGCTGAAGGCAAATAATAAAATGCAATAATCACATAATTGTGCATTGATGGATTAACTAACCCTAACTTTTATAAAAAGTTATACATATGGACTTGCCAAGTAAAGTGTTAAAACCTTTAAACTTTCTGTATATTTCCAGGTTTTTCTAGTGATAATGCACGTTTATGAGCTGCTAAGGTGCACGCAATTAAAATAAAAATGAATTCAAACGATTTCACTGTTTCATGTTGACTTGAAAGACTCTGATTGTCCAATCTCAGGATTCAGGACTTTATCACACTATACCTCCAGTCAGCTCCACTGGGGTTAATGGTTCACTGGCCTGAACCCAGTTATGAAACACCCAGCAGAGACTGGCCCTGACGGACCTGCAAAAGCAGCTTATCTCAGCTGACACGCTGGTATAAATGCAGTGTTCACCTCCTGTGTGGCTATGAGTCTTCAGAACATCATCATCATCTTCATCACCCGCCTGCACTCGTCTGGTCGACATGGGTGTGGCGTACAGCGTGGGAGAGTGAGTAACTCAGGCTTTTACATTCCACTTTCATTGCTGAATTTGAACCTGTAACTTGAATCCATGCACTCTTATTAATCTGGTGTGCTTCACGTGTCGTCAAAGATGACTGAAATTAGTTTTATTTCAATGATATTAATGTAGGCTACTATATTTTAGATCGATAACGTTTTTTATTTTATTTTTAGGGGATTTTATGTCACTAAATTATATTTATGCTGTATTTATAATTCATTTATTCACTTTTTGAGTGTGAATTTCCAGCTAAACTGGTAAAGCTAGAACACTTTTTAGTGCGACAGACTGAAGTTTGATCTCTTCAGAAAAAAACAGCAGCAGATTATTCCTGAAGGAAACCTAAATTCTATGTTGCGAAACAGTGAGAGTGAGTGAGTGAGCGAGAGAGTGAGAGAGAGTGTAAGTAAGTAAGTGAGTCAGAAAGAAATTAATGTAGGCTACTATATTTTAGATCGATAAAGTTTTTTATTTATTTTTATTTTATTTTTAGAGGATTTTATGTCACTAAATTGTATTTACGCTGTATTTATAATTCATTTATTCACTTTTTGAGTGTGAATTTCCAGCTAAACTGGTAAAGCTAGAACACTTTTTAGTGCGACAGACTGAAGTTTGATCTCTTCAGAAAAAAACAACAGCAGATTATTCCTGAAGGAAACGAGTGAGTGAGAGAGTGAGTGAGTGGGTGAGTGAGTGAGTGAGTGAGTGAGTGGGTGAGTGAGTGAGAGAGTGAGTGAGTGAGTGAGTGAGTGAGTGAGTGAGTGAGTGAGTGAGTGAGTGAGTGAGAGAGTGAGTGAGTGAGTGAGTGGGTGAGTGAGTGAGTGAGTGAGTGAGTGAGAGAGTGGGTGAGTGAGTGAGTAGGTGAGTGAGAGAGTGAATGAGTGAGTGAGTGAGTGAGTGAGTGAGTGAGAGAGTGAATGAGTGAGTGAGTGAATGAGTGAGTGAGTGGGTGAGTGAGTGAGTGAGTGAGTGAGTGAGTGAGTGAGTGAGTGAGTGAGTGGGTGAGTGAGTGAATGAATCAATGAACGAGTGAGAAAGTGGATGAATGAATGAGTGAAAGAAGCATTTATAGTCAAACCAAACCAATTATTTAGACACCAGATAAATTTTTTGATATAGTTTCACTAGTGTGATCAGGACACAATAGTGAGGAGAGCAAACTGAAGTCAACTGTGACATCACTCTCTCACACACACACACTGTTCCTCCGTTGGCCAGAGGAGAACGAGACTGAGTCTGGGTCTGGGTTCTCCCGAGGTGTTTTCTCCATTCTGTCCCTGATGGAGTTTCGGTTCCTCCTCAGTCGCCTTGGCTTTCGCTTGCTTAGTTTGACACTTAACCCCTAGTTGCTCCAGAGGCGTGCGACCTCTGACATATTTTGCAATTGCAAGTGGCTTTGGATAAAAGCGTCAGCTTTGAGCACTTTGAGCTGATGATGTTGTGCTGAAGTGTGTTTTCTGTAAGTGCTAATGCTCTTTTTACACACACACTGAACAACATGAAGCATTGCTTGGTCACTGGTTGAGCTAAACTGGTATTATCTAATTGTGGAGTTCAATTTAACAGATATTCACCATAATTCATGTGTGAGAGTCCAACAGAAGGACGAAACCAGTCAAATATCCACTGATCTGAGAACTGAGTTCTGCTCATGTTTACCAATAAACTGATAATGTGAGAAAGTGTCTGAATAAATCTTGGTTTGAATGTTTATAGTGCTTTCATTACGTACTGTTGCTCACCCAAACTTCATCCAGATGCACAGATGTGCAGCGCAAGTTATTTTTGAACTCAAACTGTTTCCAGTGAGTTCCCGTATCTCACTGGGATAATTGCCCGTGTGTGTGCCGAGAAAGTGGTTTTATTATTTCCAGACGTCTGTCTCTGGGAACGGCGCAGGACTCAAGGGATTCTCGTTGCGTAACTGGAGTCTGGCGTTAAAAAAAGCAATGACTAACTTCCAGGAACAGGATCCATCAACGGAGTCCATGCGTGATAGTCTGATGGAATAATGGATATTCTGAAGTTAAATCCAGTGCATTTGCTCAATGTGCATCAGAAACACACACACATTTATATGCAAATGCTCTGAGCACCAGTTCATGTGAATGCTTTTATAATATGCATCTTATGAGCTCGACTCCTCAAGCGTGCGCTTGGTTTCCTTCAGGGTGGATCATCTCTACACGTTCTTTGTCCAGTGGTCTCCGGAAACCATTTACAGTAAACACACCAGCAAGCAGGATTTCCTGACGGTCCATCCACAAACCCTCAGTGTGATCGACACTTTACTGAATAACTCTGACCCCAAAAACTGGAAGGTATGTTGCACAAAATTCACGTTTATTCAGCATTAATGTGATCAAAGTACAGTAGAGTTACCGTGACTCGAAATCCTGCAGGATCGTGTATATTAGAAATCGTTTACATATACACTCTAAAAAATGCTGGGTTGTTTTAACCCAATTTTGGGTAAAATATGGACATTGGGTTAAAAATGTAATATAAAAATGTAACCCAATCTGGGTTTTTCCATATTCTATCCAAAATTGGGTTAAAACAACCCAGCATTTTTTAGAGTGTACAGCGTTCAAAACTTTGAGATCAGTGAGATTTGGGTCAAATATTGACAGCAATTGGTTACATTCTTAAATTAAATTTTTAACCCAATTTTTGTGTTTAAAATTGGGTTAAAACAACCCAGCATTTTTTAGAGGCTGCATTTATTTGATTTGAAAATGCTGAGATAAAAAAAAACTAACATTGCTAAATATTATGACAATTTAAAATAACTGTTTTCTAAGTGAATATACAGTAAAGTGTAATTTATTCCTGTGATCAAAGCTGAATTTTCTCCAGTCTTCAGTGTCACATGACCCTTCAGAAATCACTCTAACATGATGATCTGATGCTAAAGAAACATTTATGATTATTATCAGTGTGTTGAAAAACTGTTGTGGACGATTTTTTTTCAGGATTCTTTGATGAACAGAAAGTTATATTTATTTCATATAAAATGTTTTGTAACATTATAAAAGTCTTTACTGTCACTTTTGATCTATTTAATTCATCCTTACTGAATTAAAGTAACTTATTGCGTGTTTTAAAATAAAATAAAACAAATTCTTACTCATCCCAAACTTTTGTACGGTAGTGTTTAATGTTACAAAACCTTTCTATTGAACTTAAATACCGATTGCTGTCCACAACTGTTTTTCAACAGTGATAATAATCATAAATATTTCTTGAGCATCATATTAGAGTGATTTCTGAAGGATTATGTTACACTGAAGACTGGAGTAATGATGATAAATTCAGCTTTGATCTAACCCTCATAACAGTGCGTGTTATATATTGACGCTAAAGGGTGCCATGTGCGTAGTATTGCGACGAAATTTCACCTGTATGACGTCAAAGGATGAGAATCAGATAGCAAACTGACATTGAATCAACGTGGAAATATGACATCGAAACAACGTTGATCTGACATCGTTTTGCTCATCGAATTAACGTTGAACCAACGTCAGACGCGTCATTCTTTCAAAACTAACGGAAAATCAACTTGAAATCAACGCGTTGTTTCAACGTTATGAAAGCGAACCAATTTTCGATTTTCATTTTGCTTTGAAGAATGCCGCGTCTGACGTTGGTTCAACGTTAATTCGATGAGCAAAATCAACGTTGTTTCAATGTCATGAGAGACGTCGTTTCCACGGTGATTCAATGTCAGTTTGCTGTCTGGTATATTTACAAACAGAAATCTCAATCTCAAACGGATCTCAACGGCCGTTTATCAAGAACTCGTTGGTTTTCCTGTGAGTGGGTGGAGGAAGAGAGGAAGAAAGGAAACCGAGTGCAAGACATTCTCAAACGAGAAGAAACACGCTTCTTTTCCCGCCCATATTTGGCGCCGCTTCCTCTTCGGGGGTTTTCTCTAAAACGAAACTAAGCTAGAAATGTGGGCTGGGCGGGAGGAGAACTGATATAAACGAGTCAGAGCTCCAGAGTGCCCGGGTTATAATCTCACTGGAGATCTCGAGGAGCTCTGAACGTCTGATCATGAGGTGGATGCAGGACAGCATTAAGATCTTGTACTTTGCCCATGGATCTGAGGGGCCGTTTGTAGAGGTGAGCTTTGGCCGTGATTTGCGACTCTAAATTTGTAGGAAAACTGTGGTTATACTGTACATGGTGACCAATCTGTCAGAGGACATGGTTACCACTTTTACCGTAGTAAAAGCATGGTTAATGTTCTGTAGGCTAAGAGTTGAGGAATGAGTGTTACTGAAACTACTCGCACACGTGTGTGTGTGTGTTTCAGTCAGTGATGCTCCTCTTCTGTGTTCCCCCAGATTGTCACTGTGAACCAGCAGAATAAGCGTTGTGCCAGTGTGTGCAGTTCTGCAGACTCTGAATCTGAAGATCTTCTGCCAGTTTTAATAAACCACAGTCAGATCCTGAAGCAGCACCATCTGGAACACGTATGTGATGTGCTTTTCTGATCTAAGCACTCCAAAATCTATTTGAAATGCATATTAATTTACATATAATATACTAAATATAAATACCCTGCAACAATGGCGCCACCAGGGGGTGGCCAGGGGTGGCCATGGCCACCCCTGGCCGACTCCTGGCCACCCCATTGGCCACCCCAATGGCCAGTATTAATTTTTGTAGCATCAGTTATGCATTTTATAAATAAGTCAAAAATATTCTTAAGTGAAAGAAGACGGGGAATTATGTGTCGTGACGTGCTTTTTAAGTGCCAAATGGTATACAGCAGCTTTTAGGTGTGTTTTTGCCACGTTTGGACAGGCAGGGATGCAAACAGCGCGCTTTTCGGCGCCTCCCGCTTTTTTCACGTCAGTTTGGGTGACAAAGTCATCTGAAGTCATTCCATAGCTTAATGTGAGGGACAGAACTATATTTACATCATTAAAGTATAAACTCGTTTTCCCTCCTCTGCGACTGTCATCATTCTCCATTCATATTCAAACAGCACGCGCGCCTCTTGGATGCACGGTAAAACTCTCTCCAATATGATATATTCACATTATAAATGCATGATCTGTAGATAAAAGTCTGTATATTCGCATAAAATTACTTTATTTTCTTGGAGTTTGTTGCTGTTTTTAAGCGACTCACTACCGTGTTCTGTTAGATCACACATACATATCACAAGGATTATGAATCGGCATCAAACGCACAATAAGTGAAACAAAGGAACAAATCGCACTTGGATTTGCGCGCTCATTTTTCGATTTGTGACATGAGCTTTTAAATGCACACTTCTGAAGCGCAGTGCTGCTGCACACTGTGACTCCATGTTGCTTTGAGCACATCATTCTGCACCCGCGATGTTTTTCATGTAATCATGCAAGAACGGGCTCAATCATGGGTTTGCGCACTGAAATATTATTAAAAGCCAATATATTTTGTTATACCTAGCCTGCTCAATACATTTTAAATAAGCATAATTTAATTGTATATAATTTATTTGTAGTTTAGGCTATGCACTTCTGAATTCTTGACATTAATATATAAATATAAAATTGTGACATGATTGCCTGATTGAATTTTAAAAGAGAACTAATAGTAATTTGTTTTTATTAACATATTTAGATTTTATAAAATTACTGTGCAGATTTTTTCAAGAATTACTTTTTGCTGCTGATGTATACACTCATTAAGTGTATTAAAAATTCATAATACATTTATGTAATATTTAAAGGTGTTAACTGTAATCTTACACTGCAAACTAATAACTTAAAAATGATTAAATTCATCACAATTATGTAAGTATCTGGAAATTTGCTGTGGGGCAAGGACCCTTATATATCATATAATATATATCATTATATACAATGTAATATATATTAGTTGGGCCCTACTAATATCATTAGTAACATTAAATATTACACAATAAACCAAAGTATATCAGTAGGAGTTTCCTTAAGTCTTTCTGATAGTTTTCTACAGGCTGGTTTATTACAACAGTAGAAAACAATTCTGAAATTATGGTTTATACTGTAGTTTTGGTGTGCCACCCCAAGATTTTAACTGGCCCCATCTGGCCACCCCTACGAAAAATTTCTGGAGGCGCCACTGCCCTGCAATTGCACTTTTGGTGTACTAAAACTGATATACTTAAACTCTGATAAATTAGCAACTTATTTTGCACTTAAATAATAAATAATGCTGAGGTCCAATTAAATACTGATAGTGCTTAAGTGGAACTAATACTTTAGGGACACTTTAGATATCTTGAATGTAAAGAATGATAAGATCATGCTATCCTTGCTGAAACACATTTTAGGCTTAATATTAAGAAATGTGCATTGTGCAATAAAGAAGTAAGGTAGCACTTTATTTTAGTGTCCTTGTTACGTATATGTTACATGCAATTACCATAGTAATAACAGTAAATTATGCATAATTACATGCAACTAACCTTCAACCAAACTCTAATCCTATAGTAAGTGCATGTGGTTAACAATAATACTCAGTACTTTACACTGTAACAATGACACCTTAAAATAAAGTGTAACCAAATTTAATTATAATATGTGAACCTGGACCACAGAACCAGTCAGATGTGAAATTGAAAATCTGAAATCGAGATCTACACATCATCTGAAAGCTGAATGAATAAGATTTACATTGATGTATGGTTTGTTAGGATATGACAATACTTGAAAATCTGGAATATGAGGGCGCAAAAAAAAAACGAAAAATTCAGAAATTAAAGATAAGTTGTCCATTTATGTTCATGATTTTGCTGCATTCACTCATAAAAATAAATATTTTATATAATATCGTAATGATTTTTTTAGCATAAAAGAAAAATCTACAATTTTGACCCATATTGTTGGCTATTGCCACAGAAACACCCGTGCGAGTCGAGACTGGGTTTGTGATATTTATGTCAGTAAGCCTCAAGCATTTTGTCAGTAAATATATGTGAATGCTTTAGATGATGCATGCATTGATGTTAATGCTGATCTCCACAGCTGGTGAGCCAGATTCCCGCACGGACTCAGGGTTATCGGTGGAAACTGGTGTACAGTACGGCGGAGCACGGCACCAGTCTGAGAACACTGTACCGGCAGATGGCAGACATAGACAGACCCGTTCTGATGGTCATCAAGGATTCAGACAAGCAGGTGTGTGACATTCATGCTATCAGTCCGGCATCAGTCAAGCCCTCAGTGTGTTTCTATATCACTAAACCTTTTACACTTCAATTACTAAGAAGTTACAGTAGGGGAGAGCGGAGCACAAAATAACAATATATATACAAACTAAAATATTTTCTCAGTAAAATACCATTATTAACTTTTTCATATAAAATAATGCCATTTTTTAATAATTAAAAATAAACACATTTTTGAATTTGAAAACAAACATCATTTCTAAACATTGACACTGTCTTTTTTTCTCATGGTTTCTCGATAGAATTCATAAAAGTATAGAATAGAATATCATAGTAGATCATTGTAACGCAGTGTGACAACATGCCCCGCCTGAGCAACTGGGGTTTAAACCCGGCGAGTGTTTCTGTAGTTGAACAACTATCTCTACTGTTAAATAAATAACAGATATAAGATTAACATCATAGCAGATTTGTCTAATTTTAACTAAACACAAAAAAAACAGAGATGAAAAATTAACTTCATTAAAAGATGAAAAATTAACTTCATAATTTGCAATGGTTAAATAAATGTGAAGTGATATCTTTAAAAAGAAAATTGGCCAAAAAAATCTTAATATAGAATGGTATATGTTATATGGAAACTAGTAAATACACTAAGTTTCATCATACTGGCACGTGTGGAAAGTTTTAAACCATGTGTGTCATGTTAGTTTGTGCCCCGCTCACCCATATATTATGACCTCCAAGTCCATTTGCATAAAACATAATGTGAAATGTCATCGTTGTATTGATGCATTTGGCAGATGATTTTATCTAAAGTGACTTGCATTGAATTTAAAGTGTAAAATGAAATGAGTTCATGCATTCACTAGGAATTGAACCTTTGACCTTGGTGTTGCTGTTTTATAGATGAATTGAGCTGGTTTCATAATTGATGAACTTTACTCAGCTATTGAACCGAAGTGAATCCACACTGAACTGAATTGATCTGATTATCAGCTTTACAGCAGAATTGGATTTAGTTTGCTTGTTATTTTCCTGTTCATCAGCCGTTTTGAATCCTTCTGTATTGTACAAAGAACTGTAGAAATTAATAACACTGACTTGACTTGCATGTGTAGCATCAAAATGGTGAAATGTTGCGCTAAAACGACCTGTCCCTGCGACCCTTAGGTGTTCGGAGCGTTTTCCTCAGACCCTTTCCGAGTGAGCAACTTCTGCTACGGGACAGGAGAGACGTTCCTCTACAGCTTCAGTCCTGAGTTTCAGGTACGGGTCGCTCTGATTTTAATATCTCACACCTGATCACCATTGTTTTACGCTACAACGGTATTTGAAGCTTCTGCTTTCTGGATGAGGAAGTGAGATAAAGATCTATCTTTAGTGTAAATGATCCTTCTGTTCTCATAACTCTTCTGTTCAACAACATTACATCATAAAGCTTCTGCTTTCTACAATAGATTGTGATAATGAAACGAAAACTTTGAAAAAATTTGTTTTTTAATAAAAAAAAATTCAAACAAAACAACAGAACTGCAATTATATAATGTATACATTCATGCATTTATTTGACACCAGTTCATGTGGTTTGATTCACATGCAGGGAATGAATGAACTGATTAAATGTCGTCATCATGATTCTTGTGCTGGAGATTCATTACATACAAATAATTAGTGATTTAATTCTGTTGTGTTTATCTGTTTTTTGTCATATATGACCTGTAGTTAAACTGTAGTTTGACCTGTTGTTCACCTGTTGTTCGATATGTAGTTTGACGTGTACTTGACTTGTAGTTTGACCTGTAAGCCGCGTTTCCACTGCAATTAACAACTGAACTATTTGTCCCAGGAACTTTTTCCCCCCAGACCGCTTTGCTTACTGCGTTTACACCGCGGACTAAAGTACCGGTCCGAGGCGGGAAGATTATGTTAAATTGCGTGTGACTGCTCTTCCTAGCCTGCGCGTTTGTTTTGAGTTTTGTATGGAGGAGATTCAAGCTTTGCTGCTTTTGTGTGCGATTGGTTTACTAACGAGGTAATTAACAAAACGGCAGAAAAGAGAAGAGCACCCAAAGCGTATTCTGAAACCTCATAATGCTAGATATAAAAGTAGACGTTTGTTATCAGCGGACATTGACCGTGAGATGGATGGGACGAACGCGTGCCATCGGGCAGAAAGAGTAGCGTGGTAAGAACCAATCAGCATTGTTCAGCGCACAAGTCCCACCCCGAAAGTTCCTGAACTCTGAAAAAGTACCACCTCGCCAGCAGGGACTTTCTGGGGGGGGAAATTTTTTTACCTGGAACATCATTTAGACCGCAACCGTAAACACACCGCGTACCACCCCAAAGTTCCTAGTTCCTGGGGAAAGTTCCTGCGGTGGAAACGCGGCTGTAGTTGACCTGTAGTTTGACCTGTAGTTTGACCTGTTGTTCACCTGTTGTTTGATATGTAGTTTGACCTGTGGTTTGACCTGTAGTTTGACCTGTAGTTTTTACCTGTTGTTTCACATATAGTTAACCTGTTGTTTGACCTGTAGTTTGACCTGTTTTTTGACCTGTAGTTTTTACCTGTTGTTTCACCTATAGTTGACCTGTGGTTTGACCTGTAGTTTGACCTGGAGTTGACCTGTGGTTTGACCTGTTGTTTGATATGTAGTTTGACTTGTACTTGACTTGTAGTTTCACCTGTAGTTTGACCTGTTGTTTCACCTGTTGTTTGACCTGTAGTTTGACCTGTGGTTTGACCTGTTTTTTTTACCTGTAGTTTGACCTGTAGTTTTTACCTTTTGTTTCACCTGTAGTTGACCTGTTGTTTGACCTGGAGTTGACCTGTGGTTTGACCAGTAGTTTTTACCTGTTGTTTGACCTGTAGTTTGACCTGTAGTTTTTACCTGTTTTTTGACGTGTAGTTTGGCCTGTAGTTTGACCTGGAGTTGACCTGTGGTTTGACCTGTTGTTCACCTGTTTTTTTGATATGTAGTTTGACCTGTACTTGACTTGTAGTTTCACCTGTAGTTTGACCTGTTGTTTCACCTGTAGTTTGACCTGTAGTTTGACCTGTAGTTTGGCCTGTAGTTGACCTGTTGTTTGACCTGTTGTTTCACCTGTAGTTTGACCTGTAGTTTGACCTGTAGTTTGGCCTGTAGTTTCACCTGTAGTTTGATCTGTTGTTTCACCTGTAGTTTGACCTGTAGTTTGACCTGTAGTTGGCCTGTAGTTTGGCCTGTAGTTGACCTGTGGTTTGGTTCATGTGCAGATTTTCCGCTGGAGTGGAGAAAACTCCTACTTTGTGAGAGGATTCCTGGACTCGCTTCAGATGGGAGGAGGAGGGTAAGGCATTGTCATGCTTTTATTAATGTAATATAAAGTAGCAAATGTGAGTTATAAATTCGCTGTTACGTTTTTTTATTTTTTTTATTCTATTGCGGAAACTAGCTTCAATACAATAAAGTAGAAATACTAAAATAGTATTTTCTTGTCAAATGATCTAATGATTCAATCAATGGGCTTTATGCCCAGCTGCACGACTTCCTGAACTTCAGCCAGCTCCTTGTTTCCTGTCTGCCATTATTGGCCAAATTGATTAATTCAGGTGTACCTGACCTCAGTAGTCATGGCAACAATAATCAGACACACCTGAATTAATCAATTTGGCCAATAATGGCAGACAGGAAACAAGGAGCTGGCTGAAGTTCAGGAAGTAGTGCATAAAGCCCATTCCCCATGAACAAAATCAAGTCGGATATACGTCTGAACATTGGCAACTTTTGCATTGGAATAGTTATAGTACTTGGTCTCATCAAATTAGTCAGTCGTGTACTACTGTAATCACTGCCATTGATGCGGAATATAGGGGAAGTTGTTTTACGCTACAACGGTATTTGAAGCTTCTGCTTTCTGGATGAGGAAGTGAGATAAAGATCTATCGTGTAAATGATCCTTCTGTTCTCATAACTCTTCTGTTCAACAACATTACATCATAAAGCTTCTGCTTTCTAAAAAAGATGGTGATGATGAAACACTAAAACTGTGGAAAAAATGCTTTTTAATAAAAAAAATTCTAACAAAACAACAAAACTGAAATGATTTAATTTTATACATTCATGCATTTATTTGACACCAGTTCATGTGGTTTGATTCACATGCAGGGAATGAATGAACTGATTAAATGTACGGCGTGTCGTCATCATGATTCTTGTGCTGGAGATTCATTACATACAAATAATTAACGATTTAATTCCGTTGTGTTTTATCTGTTTTTTGTCAAATATAATATAATATAATAGTAAAAATTATTTAAAAATAGGCCCATATTATTTACATTTTTATGCTGTGAAAATGAACAATTTATATAATTAATCTATATATTATATAATAATAAAAATGATAATAAAATAGGTTTATATTATTTATGTTTTAATGTTGTGAAAATAATAATATTTATATAATTAATTTATATAAAATAATATAATAATAAAATTGGATTGAACGATTTACGTTTTAATGTTGTTAAAATGAATCATATTTATTTAACATAATAATACATTTAATATAATAAAAATTGTTGTGCAAATTAATCATTTAAATTAAATTAAATTCATCACTTAATTAATTTATATATAGTATAATAATACGAATTAAAATAGAATAGGCCACTATGATCTATTATTTACTATAATATAATATAATATAATATAATAATAGGTCCATATGATTTGTTTTATTGTTGTGAAAATTAATAATTTTTATATAATTAACTTATATATAATAAAATATAATAATGCTGATTGATTAAACCCACAAAGTCATATATTTTTTAATATTCTTCCACACTGAAAAAAGGAGACGTGATATTGCACATTCAATGGCATTTCTATAATCTCTTATTCAGACGGCAAACTGTGATAGTCTCAAATAGATCTCAAATAACTGTATCAGATCGATTAATCAATAATCAAGGCATAAATGCACCAGATAAGCATCTGCCAAATGCATGAATAAGCAATAGCCAACAATACACACAACAGTCAAAATGATCCATTTTTCTTTTATGCCAAAAAATCATTAGGATATTAAGTAAAGGTCATGTTCCATGAAAATATTTAGTAAATTTCCTACCGTACATATATATATATAAAGAGCATTTTAGTAAGAAAATATTTAATTGTGAACATAAATGCATGACTTTCTACGTTTTTCTTTTCTTTTTTCTTTTTGCAACCTCAGATTCCAGATTTTCAAATATTGTCGTTTCCTAATAAACCACAGATTCATTCAGCTTTCATGATGCATGCATCTCAATATTAAAAGATTGACCCATGTGACTGGTTCTGTGGTCCAGGGTCACATGAGTGTGTAAAGACAGACTGTAATGAGCATGTGTGTTTCTTGAAGGGGTCCGTTCGGGTTGTGGCTGGACGCTGACCTGTACCGAGGATCCAGTTATTCCTGCGACACTTTCTGCAGCCGGCCACTCAGTCTTCACCACGACTTCACCGTTCAGGATCTCGAGGTCTGGACCTTCATCTGAGTCTGCTACCGTTGATCCGAGGAAACCGGAGGAACCGGTCTGATAACTCGCGGCTGCTGCCTCGCTCGTAACCGGCTTTAGATAAAAGCTTCTGCTAACTCAACCGACAGCAATGTAAACGTAGAGCAAACGAGTCGAGACAGATTTAGGGTTTCCAGTTCCCAGTTCCCGTAACAGGAACCGTTTAGGAGACCTGACGCGACACGATCGGCATTGCTCGAGATCTAACGCTTCCATGTTTCCAACTGTGTCGTCGGCAACACTAGTTTGGAAACGAGACCCACCCGTGAGAACTACTGAGTCTTTACTTTAAAATGCACTTAATGGAGGACCAATGCTTCCGACTACTAAATATCTACGAAAAAATGGTTCTCTGTATGATTGTATGATCTTATTTTTTTTTACTGTATTTAAAGAAGTTTGTGATATGTTGAGTTGGGGGTTTTGATGGTGTTTATCGGCAGTGCTGGCGCTGCATCGTCTAATAAAACATGTTTTTCTGGAAAACTGTGTGTTTCACACTCTCTTCATCAGATATACAGCATTTACATCTGCAATAACTTTACATACAATTCTGAATCCAGTTTGCCATGTAAATTACATGCCATTACATTACATGATGTAATATTCATTATAGAATCAAGAAGTTATTCTAGGCTATATACTGAATGCCACTCCCTTCTGCTTCGCTGCTCTGCGCATGCGCAGAAATGCGAGCCGTTAAGTCATTAAAACGAGAACGTTTCTCATATAATGAGATACTAAGTCATTATTACAAGAAACTTTCTAAGTCATAATGAGAAAGTTTCTCATTATTGTGACTTACTTATATATTTTTTTTACTCAACTGTGGCGGAAACGGGCTTCCATTGGTGTGGATTCTGATATCCTTTTAGAACGATTCTTAGATCTTTAACGTTATCGCTATACTTATCATTTTGGTGTGATTTTATTATTATTATTATTTACATATTCAAATTGTTTTATTTCAAATAGATTTTTTTCAGGTTTAAATTATTACACATGTGTTATTTGCTAAGGATGTCTGATGAGCACGTGCACATGGCTGATTAACTTTTGCTTCATAATGAACGATGTCCGAATAAATCTCTCCCTGAGCCCGGGCAGGTTTGGTCTGTGAGCAGCAGCGCCACCTCGTGGAGGAAAGTCAACATCGCAGAAAACTACAATATATGTTTTCAACTATATCAACAGGTTTGCTTTGCTTGCAGTGTGTTTGCGTGTAGTCTGATGTTACTATTAGACCCTTGTTTCATAGTTTTGATTAATATTTCCATTATTTTCTAAATCGATTGCTACTGTTTTGTATCTGTTTGTCTCTGTCGCCACCTCGCGACGGATTGCTGTAACTGCAGCACAACTGCGCACTGAAAACCGCCACAAAAAACAGGTACATAATCATGAACTTCTCTATCATTGAAATACATCAAACCTCTCGGATGTATGGGGACATTAGAGTGGCACGAGTGTAGAAACGCTCAGACTTTGAGCGCGCGCTGCAGTTCTGCTTCCGCCGGAAGTCGAGTCAGCAGAGAGATTCATTCACTTCCTGGAGAGTGTTTGTGCTGCTGCTGGATTATTTTCCTGCGTGTGTTAGTGTGTTTGCTTGCTCTTGAATCTCGTGTTGTTGATGTGTATGATGTTTTACAGCTGCTGTCCGAACTGACTGCTGTCGGGTGAGTTCTGCTCGTTGTTCCCGGATAGAGAGTGTGTGTTTTATCCGTCAGGAAACAGCAGCTGATGAATGTAAACACGTCAGTTTGACAGATCAAGCTCTTCATTCAGAAACGCGTTGATTCTCCCCGGATGATTTACATATTTAATATAATGCGTTTTTATTATCATCTGCTTAGTTTTATTCCGAACTGTCGCTTGTTTTCGTGTTTATTCGAAGCTGCTGCTTTCTCTTTCAGTTTGACAGAGATCATCATCTGTATAATAAAAGCCCCGTCATGCACACACACACCTTATTCATATATCAGTGTTAATATTAATATGGACATGTTTTGTAATGTTAGGATATATTTGCATGTGATGGTATATGTCATCATTTGTTTCACTTTAGCGGTAATATGTTATAATTATAAATATTATAGCATTTGTAGAATTAAAATATTATACAATTTTTCACTTATTGAAGTACTTGTATTGTTGACTATATTTAAAAGATGTCAAATAATTTGTCGCAGCCAGCTATGTACCAAACATATTAATATTATTGTAACATCATAGCATTATTATTGTATAATTATGGGAAAATTATTGTTTATAATTGTTTAATTATTATATTATTTATTTTTATTATTAATAGTACTCTTTGTGGTTATTATATCATAATAAATATTAAATTAAGTATTATTATTTTTGTTATTGTATTATTTTGTTGTTGAGTTATTAAATCGTGATTACTTGTATTAATCAATTATTAAATACTATTAGATTTTGAATGACTAGACAATTATAATTGAATTAAGAATTAAGATCAATAACTTTAAAATTAGAATTAAAAATTAAATAATTAATATTATTATTATATTAATTTAAGAACTATTATTTTAATAAATAATTAATTATTATTTTATTGAGGTGTTAAATTATTACAGTGGTTATTGATTAATGAAAATTATAAATGTTATTATTACAATATTAATTAAATATTATTAGATTGCTAAATTATATTAAGTTTTAATATTTCTTTCAGTTATTAAATAATATTTTGAGCTATTATATTATTTATTGTTACATATATAGCTTAATTATTAGCAATTATAACATTATTACATCAATAAAAAGATTATATTCAATTCAATATTTTTATATTATGAAAATAATAAATATTATTGCATTATTACATTATTAAAGTATAAAATATTATGCTGTTGAATTTATTAAAAATATAATACTTGTTGTTATTATTATTATTATATTCAATATTACTAGTTAAACATTATATAATAATACTAAAATTCTGTTAAAATATAGGAATTGTGGCATTTTTTTAAATTATTTATTTAACAATACATTGTCATAAATGTCAATAATTTTCCAAATATATTTTTACTAAACCAGAAAAAAATGACACATTGAGAATGTGATGATGTAAACAAATCATTTATCTTTAGAGAATAATTAATTTCTGTGCATTAAATGTATAATAGTACAAATAAATAATTGTTAATATAGTCTATCAATATCATCCATACCAATGTCATTGTTGATATTTTTTATTTTAGTTAATTTATGTGCAAAATAAAGTAAACTGTGACATATTACACTCAAATATTCATTCAGTGACGACTAGTGACATATATAAAAATGTAAATGCAATAATGATTCCTCCACTTTGAGCTGATGATGTTGAGCTGAAGTGTGTTTTCTGTAAGTGCTAATGCTCTTTTTACACACACACTGAACAACATGAAGCATTGCTTGGTCACTGGTTGAGCTAAACTGGTATTATCTAATTGTGGAGTTCAGTTTCACAGATATTCAACATAATTCATGTGTGAGAGTCCAACAGAAGGACGAAACCAGTCAAATATCCACTGATCTGAGACCTGAGTTCTGCTCATGTTTACCAATAAACTGATAATGTGAGAAATGTTGAAGGAGTCGGAATATATATATTGGTTTGACTGTAAATATATACGTGTGTTTGTGTGTCCAGCTGTGGTATGGAGTCTCCCGCGGTGGACGATGACATCTGTATCCTGAAGCATGAGGCGTACGGGCCGCCCGAGAGCCCGGTGTGTGTGTGTGCCGGAGACGAGTCTGTGGCGTCGCACTTCGCTCTCGTCACGGCGTACGAGGACATCAAGAAGAGGCTGAGAGACACGGAGCGAGAGAACGGGATCCTGAGGAGGAGAGTCAAGCAGCTGGAGGACAAGGTACACACACACACACACACACATCAGATCCTCATATTAGAGTGATTTCTGAAGGATCATGTGCAGTGCTGGGTGTAACTAATTACTAAGTAATTAGTTACTGTAATTTAATTACTTTTCCCTTGAAAATGTAAAGTAAGGGATTACTCTTCATTTATCTGTAATTTAATTACAGTTACTTCTGATGTAATTGAGGTAAATACTGTGTATGGATCAATCCGATCTCACAGCGATTCGTATGCATTTTATGAGGTGTCTAAATTGTACGACCGCACTTGTACAAATTCGTATGAATTATTGTAAAATATGTATGAAAAAAGTGTGAAATGTCATGAGATCAGACATAAAACAATAGTGGGTTTAACATCAAAATGTATCTGATGTTAAAGTATGTTTTTATAATGTAACCCTCTCCACCTTGGTCAGTTTAAGGATAATTCATGCAATTTTATGGTATTTATTTGAAAGAATTAAAACAGATTCGTGTCTATCCTTGTATTATTCAGCTGGTTGAGATTGATATGGGATTTTGAAAGTAATTAGTAATTAAAAGTAATTAAATACTTTTTAGAGAGAGTAATTAGTACAGTAATCTAATTACACTGTTGAAGAAGTAATTAGTAACTAGTAATTAATTACTTTTTTAGAGTAACTTACCCAACACTGATCATGTGACACTGAAGACTGGAGTAATGATGCTTTGATCACAGGAATAAATGACACTTTACTGTATATTCACATAGAAAACGGATGATTTACATTCTAATAATATTCCAGTGTTTATGCTTTAATAACCGCGCGGGTGAGCGGAGATGATGCGTGTGATGTTCGTGTGTTTCAGCACTTCCGTCCCGAAGCGCCGCCGTCGGAAGGGCCTCAGTACATGAACCAGGCGTTCAGCGCGTACCGCGGCATCTACATCGAGAAGGAGGACCTGAAGGTGGAGCTGGACAAGCTGGTACGAGACCAAACCCCCAGCATGCAACAGCACACTGACATGATGACACATTCACAATGTCTTCAGGGTTTGACGCAGGTCACGCAGGTTTGAGTGAGGGACATGATGGAGACACACACACACACACTAGAGCTCTGAGTCTTGAGATCAGTTGTAAATAGATAAAGATAAAGATGTGTGTGTGTGTGTGTGTGTGTGTGTGTTTTCCTCCAGAAGAAGGAGAGAGAGGATGTGGTGCGTGTTCTGGCGGAGCAGCTTCAGGCCCGAGAACTGGAGATCCTGCAACTCAAGTCCGAGATGGAGACCAGCCAAGGTGACCTCATTAATATACCGTAGATGGTGTGTGTGTGTGATACAGTGACATCAGCGTATTCATCACACATGCATATATCTGATAAATAACGTATATTTATAATGTATATCTGATGTATATCTGACATTTTTACAGTAAACCATAGAGACTTGAAAGTAAAATATGGTATTATTACATTATTAAATAGCATTAATGTTCAAGGTAGAGTTTTAGTAATTTTTTTGGTGTAAATGCATTAAAATAACTTCCACTTGTTATTGAAGAAAAGCAATTTTCTTTTTGATTGCATTATAATAGCATTATAAATACATTACTGAACAACTATAATATTAGGCAAGGCAAGGCAAGTTTATTTATATAGCGCATTTCATACACAATGGCAATTCAAAGTGCTTTACATAGAAGAAATTAAAATAATCAAAATAAATCAGAATAATTAAAACAGTTTAGAATAAGAAATAATGAAAAATAAAAATTATGATAAAAATATATTACAGTAAATATTACCAAAATAATAAGTATTATATTAAATTAAGTGTTATTATTGGATTTAAGTTATAACATTATATATGACTAAACAATATTATATAATTATTAAACAAATACATATTATATTATTTTAAGAACTTTTGTTTATAAAATTATAAAATATTTAATTAAGGTATTAACATTATTTATATATAATTATACAACATATTATATGTTTTTATTATAAATGTTATATTAGTACATTAATGATTCTATTATTATTAATATTATTTTATTAAATTAAGTATTATTGTTTTATTCAATTACTAAATATTTTATTGTTTAGTTATTAAATAGTTACCTTTATGTTATTAAATTTAAGTATACATATATATAAATAATAAAATACATATCATTAAATAATAAAGTATTAAATATTATTAGATTGATGAATTATTACATTTTTATATTAAAGTAAGTATTAATATTAATTAATAAATGTCATTTAGGTGAGTTATTAAATTATTACTATTAAAATATTATAATTGTTTTAAATTATGTACAATTATAATATTTTAAATAATTATTTAATAATTATTAAATAATCATATTATTAAAAGTAAGTCTTTTTTTAGTAATTACTAGTAAAATATTCTATAATAATACCTGAAGTGTGTGTTTAACTGTAACTAAAATACAGTTAAAATATAGACATATTATTATTATTTTTATTTATTTATCAATACACAGTCAAAAAACGGCAATCATTTTCCTACTACCATATATTTTGACTGAATGTAAAAATAACACATTGAGGCTGTGAACCATTGAATCCCAGTATATCATGAATGATCATTAGTCTTGCGTTGAGTATTGTGTGTGTGTGTGTGTGTGTGTAACCTCGGCCCACAGTCGAGATATTATACAGGAAACACACCCCAGAAAAGTTACGAGTCAGTGATTTATTTTGATGGTCTTCATCATTTCCCCGCCCTCATTCAAACCTGTGTGTGTGTTCAGTGATGAGGAGTCTGACGGAGACGGCGGATCACTGGCAGGACACACACCGCAGTGAGATGCAGATCCAGTCTCTGCAGGAGCGTCTGGAGCGCGTTCAGCTGGAGAACAACTCTCTCCACGAGCTGTGTCGGGCCGGTCAGGTGCGTCTCCGCCTCAGAGGTCACACACTCGCCCTAAAGATCCGCAGAACACACACTTCTCAGCCTTAAAGGAGTCATTGGATGCAAAATTCACTTTTATATGGTGTTGTTAAATGTGTGTGTGGATACACCATACAATGAAGAAAATCCATTCAATCCTTTTTTTTTTTTTTATCCTCAAAAAGTCTAATTATTATCTATGTCTAATTATATCTTCTCGTCACAGAGTTCCTCTGAAAAGTGTGTAGATGGTGATGATCAGTCCCATGAAACAGTGACAGACTTCAGGTATTTATGATTTTTTGTTTCATATTCATTTGTGCGTGTGTCCACTAGAGGGCGTGAGTGTAACAGCTGTAAAATGGCCCAATGAAAATACATTTAGAATTGGACACATTCACTAATCAGGAAATATGAAAAACTTTTTGATGATTTTTATAGTGAAGACACATTTCTCCTGCCAGTGTGGAGTTCACGATGGTCTATTAGTTTACTCGTTGTATGTTTAGTTTTGATATTATATGTTTGACAGTTTTGCACATGCATAATAGCATGTGACGTGTGTGTTCAGGACGATGGCCATCTCTCAGTCGTACCAGGACGTCCTCGGAGAGGTGTCGCGCCTGCACTCGGCCGTCCGCTGTCAGGCAGAGCTGATGAGGAGGCTGAGGGAGCGGCCGCTGCTCCGGAGAGGTCAGTCTCTGCACTCGGCCCGCTCCGACACTTACGCATTCACCCGGGGGTCACTGGTCACTCTCCACATTTTTGATTTGTCTGATATGTGCATTTTAAGACGTTTGAAGGCCAAAAAAACCACATTAGCGGGCAGGAGATTATCGGTCAACGCCTGCTCTCTCCATCACAGATCCTCATCTTGCCCTGTCTCTCCTCCTAAAGCTCAGCTTTTTAATGGACTGAAGCCTATACATTGTTTTATATTCAATATTAATCTCGTGATGAAACGGCTTGTGAATGTGTCTTGTACTTATTATAGGCTACATTACATAAGTCACGTCACATAGGCCTATTCTCAGTTCAAAATGGTGAAATTCAGTAGAGAGAGTCGGGAGTTTTCCCGGTGGGCCGGTAGTGTTTCGAGGCCGCGAGGGCCGGTCTGATAAAATGTATTTATTGGAAGTTCGCCTTGGCCCAAGCTAAGGGAAGAAAACTTTTTTTTTTTTTTACATTTTCTATAACGGAGCATATATTTGCACTAAGTGCCGGTCTTTACAGCACAATGACGCCCGTCCTGTAACAGCCTCAGTGGCGTAGGTCATAGGTCATAGGACGTGAAGTGCCTGAAAGCAGCTTTTGATGCGCTGAACGCGAGTTCGAATCCGCCTTTTGCCGAACTCTCTCTTCTCCCTTTTCCCAACACAGATATGTAAAGATGTAAAATGTAAAACCTAACATTAAGATCTCTAGCGTTATATTTTGCCAACGAACTCAAATCGAAACCATGATATGGCGTTTCGCCATTATAATAACTGACATTAGAATAGCATCAGTTTGTGCTGCGCGATTACTTTGCTCACGCGATCATCTGGTGTTTTCTCCTAAATAAAAGCTCAAGGGTTTATTTCTTGCAAGTGAAGAAATTAGGACAAAAGTATTTTAATTTTCCTATGTTATAGTGTAATGTAGGTTAAAATATACTTTTGAAGTACTCATTTTCGTTTACATAGTAGCTAATGGATTTTACAGTACGTCATAGGAATAATTATAAATCATTATTACATTATTATAATAATTGTTTGGCATCCTAAAACTCCATTGATAATGTAATGCAGACTGAGACTCTCATAACTAAAAAGATGTTTGAGCTCTGTTTATTGTCCTGCTACAAATTAATGTTTTTTCTTTGTTCAACGAGCAGTTCATGGGTTGAAGCTCTTAATTTCGATCTCTCAGAGAGCACGAGATTGATGCATTTAACCTTAAAATGTACAAAATTTTCTTGCGGGGGAACATGCCCCTGAACCCCCCTACAGGCACAGAGTCCCCCCAACATAGTTTTACAAATTACTGTGGGAAAGAACGACCATTTATGAACTTTACTCCAGCATAGTATAACAAAGTTCCTTTTAAATCAGTAAAACTGTAAATGCTATCGGCCATTAAAATCGTGCCGGCGACGAGGGCCGGTGGTCTACGAAATTTTCTGGTAGATTTTTTGCTCCCACTCCGCCCCTGGTTAAATTAGACAAAAGTTTATTAGTTGCCTGATTGTTTTTGTCATTCGTTAAACATTTATGACCTATAAATCGGTAGATTCTGAAATGTTTAGTTTAGCTGCTTGCATCGTATCTCGTAAACTGAAGCGTCGAGTCGCGCTGATAAAATTTGCACTTGGTCATCTCAAATATTCTGACATTGACGAGTAGTGACAGACTAATGAGATGAACACACACACACACACACTGTCCTCTGTTTCTGACGTGCGCTGCGGATTAAAGACGATGAACACTGAATCTGATTATAACCAGACTGATGTGAACACGAGTTTAAATCGAGCAATTTTGAATTTTGTCTTATAAAAGTGAGTTTCCATCACACAAATTTGACCTTTTCTCTAACACAGATTCAGAGTTGTCAACAATATTTATTTATTGGGCCTTTTGTGTACATCAGTCATAAAAACAAAAGTGTTGCGTTTCTAATTTTCCACGTTTATCTGTGTTAGTGAGCACTTCTCCTTTTCCAAGATCATCCGTCCTGGATTATTGCACAGGTGTGTGTTAGGCTGTCCACAGTAAAGGTCAGCTCGTGAAGTCCAGCTCGTGAAAAATGTGGGTAAAAACAGAACATAATTGTGTTCAGTGTACATCTAGTTAAATGAGCCGGTCATTAAATGTGTAGATTCAGATCCGGTCAGCTGTCAATCATCAGTTCCTGATATTATTCCGCGTGTGAGATGCGTGTTGTGTGTGTGTGTGTGTGTGTCGGCGCTCTGGGATTGTTAGTATTCCCTGTGTGTCGCAGAGGAAAAGCAAAAGGTGCAAATGAGAACGAGTGTTAAAAATGAGGAAGAGCTCCATGTTTACTAGAGGTCAGGAAATATGTCTTTTCTTATTTGAACATATACCCCGTATATATTCCTCTGGGAGATCAGCAACATAATCAGTTTTCAAATGAGCCCCTCATTGTTTCTTTAGATGAGAAAGCGGAGAACAGAGAGAGCTAGCGAGCCGGAGGGAACGCCGCGTCCCCTGAGGTGTGCGCGTACACTAATGCATGGGTTATTAATGTTGCGCGCTCAATGCCATCTGTGCGGGTAAAAATAGTGTCGGACTCTGTGGAGATCTGGTTTCATTTCAAACTTTCTGCCCAGGTGAGTCTCAATGAAAACATGAACATCATTTCATCCCAAACTAAGAAAAACAGGAAATTGTGTTTTACCTGAGAAAAATGAAGCCTGATTCCATAAGTATATATATATATGTATGTAAATATGTATGTGTGTGTGTGTGTGTGTATATGTAGAGAAAGAGAGAGAGAGAATAGAAAATATATGTACATTGGAGATTAATAAATTATATATATATATATAAACTCTCTCTCAAATATACTTAATATATATTGTGTGTGTTTGTGTGTATATATTTATATATATAGAGAGAGAGTTTATTTCCTGACATTACAATGTATATATATATACTGTATATACCGCACAATATCTAAAAAAATATATTACAAAAAAAAAATAAAAAATATATATATACATATATTCATTACATATATTCATTAGTATTTTTTATTGATTTGTTTATATACTCATAATCCATTATTTGTGTCTGTGTGTGTGTGTATATATATATATATATATATATATATATATACATATATATATATACACACACTTTATATGCTTAAGTTTTCCTTGGCTAAAATAACATTTCTTTTTGTTAATAAATTTTCATACATTTTATGAGACTCACTTGGGCATAAAGTTTGAGATCAAACCATATATATGATTAATAAGTCAAATAAAATATAAATTAAGATATATATATATATATTTTATTTGTTTTGACATCTTGATTTTGACCATTTGAATAAAATTGGTCTGTGCCCTCAGTAGTGTGTGTGTATGTGTGTGTGTGTGTGTGTGTGTGTGTGTGTTTGGAGCTGTAGGAGTTTATGAGATGTGTAATAAATGGAATATATATATATACATATACAGTATATATATATATATATATATATATATATATATATAAATATAAATAATTACAAATATTTTTTTTATTATTTATGTATGTGAACTTGGATCACATGTCACTCGGGTGTTTCTGTGGCAATAGCCAACACTATATTGTGTGGGTCAAAATGATCAATTTCTCTTTTATGCCAAAAATCATTAGGATATTAAGTAAAAAGATATTTCCTTCTGTACATTTAAGAAATATGTACTTTAGTGAGTGGATGCAGCACAATCGCCAACATAAATACACGACTTTAAAGGAGATTTTCTCAGACTCCAGATGTTCAGTAATCCAATCTCCAGCAAATATTGTCCAATCCTAATAAACCTCCGTTCCCAAACACTGACCCATGTGCACTGGTCACATACTAT
>NW_024121344.1:847392-849892 GCF_016745375.1 Pimephales promelas | reverse complement strand
ACACTGGATTCAAAGGTCGTCTTGTGTTTAAACGCTTGTAATGCATTCGCTAGTTTGATTTGTGTAAAGCACTCTGTCACGTGACCTCGATCTTCACGACGACGGGTCGCGCGTGTGTAACGGGGAGATTTACACTTTTGATTTGACATTAAACATGTTCCGCTCGACTGCAACAGATATGTGAACCAAAATGCAATGTACAGTAGATTATTTTTTAGGATTGTCAATCCTGAAAAGTTTGTAAATATTCAATAAATGAAATCATGTGAACTTTTTTTTTTTTTTGCTCAAGTCTGTGAAGGCCGTTAACCCCCTCAGACCTAAATTATGTTTCAAGTTTCTGAAAAATATAAAAGTACATTTTCCCAGCTCATGAGGTTTCTATAAATTAAAACAAATGATTTTTTTATATAATTGCTTTCATTGTGATTTTTTTTTTTTTGTCCATTCCAATGAACATCAAGTCAAAACAGGTGTACTTCCCAAAAATGTACCAACATGAAATAAATTTATAAACATAACATTTTTTGGTCTATACTTTAAGCTTTTTCTCAAGGTCAAACAAATTCCAGCAGTATACCATTTTAACTATAATTTTGAGGTTTTTATTTTACAGATTGCACATTGTAACAAACTAAATATCTTCGAATCAATCAATCTGGTCATATTAGAGTCATTTTCTCTGTGCATCTTTCTTTTTTTAGAACAAAAACTTGAACATTATAACATTACAACTTTAATTGTAAGTTTTTTTCTTTATATTGCACATTTGTTTATTCATAACAAAATAAACCTAGGAATCAATCAATGCATTCATGTTAGAGTCTTTTCCTGTGTGCATCCTGTGTTTTCTTGTATTTTTACAGTACTGGCAGGACGGTTGCCAGCAAGTCACTGTATTTTGATTTCCAGTTACTCTAGCTATAGCCTGACTTCATCATACTCATATTCAAGTGAGAATATGAATCTGAAACTCCTCCGTTGGGCTTTGATTATGAGGCGTGTCGTAACCGAACCAGGAAAAAAAAAACTGCACTCAATTGGATAGTCGGACAGACCTACAACCAATCAGAGCAACGCAGTAAGTCAACTCCTTTGCATAGCGCAGTTTTCAAATACAGAACGTAGCCTAACATTATTTATTTTAGAAGTTAAATAACGAGTGTTACTTCTTTTACTTACTTCTCCATGAGTGCCACCAAAGGAGAAACCACAACGACCAAAGGCTTTTCATTATGTTCCATCTTCTTAACGACCATCAGAGCCAGCTGATAAGTTACACTTTTCCCGAATCATGTAGGAAGGAAACCAAAAATAGCTTTCCGATCGACAAATGCCTTGATTGCAGTTCTCTGTTTGTCTATTAAAATGAATGCGCTGTCGATTTATTTTTCGGATCGAAATTTTGAGTTTCGATATCTCAGCTCTGGAAGGGGCTAGAGCCTCCATTTTTGCACTCAGGTTTAAGTCTCATGGCCCTCTATCAGAATTTGGGAAGATTGGAGAAACTTAATTTTTCGCCCAAAAAAAAAAACGTAAGGGGTACCACTGTCGTTTTTTTTCGGGTCGAAATTTTGAGATTCGATATCTCAGCTCTGGAAGGGTCTAGAGCCTCCATTTTTGCACTCAGGTCTAAGTCTCATGGCCCTCTATCAGAATCCAGGGTTTTGAGAAGATTGGAGACACTTCATTTTTCGCCCAAAAAAAAAAAAACGTAAGGGGTACCACTGTCGTTTTTTTTTCGGGTCGAAATTTTGAGATTCGATATCTCAGCTCTGGAAGGGTCTAGAGCCTCCATTTTTGCACTCAGGTCTAAGTCTCATGGCCCTCTATCAGAATCCAGAGTTTTGAGAAGATTGGAGACACTTCATTTTTCGCCCAAAAAAAAAAACGTAAGGGGTACCACTGTCGTTTTTTTTCGGTCGAAATTTTGAGTTTGATATCTCAGCTCTGGAAGGGTCTAGAGCCTCCATTTTTGCACTCAGGTCTAAGTCTCAGGCCCTCTATCAGAATCCAGAGTTTTGAGAAGATTGGAGAAACTTCATTTTTCGCCCAAAAAAAAAAAAACGTAAGGTACCACTGTCGTTTTTTTTTCGGCGAAATTTTGAGATTCGATATCTCAGCTCTGGAAGGGTCTAGAGCCTCCATTTTTTGCACTCAGGTCTAAGTCTCATGGCCCTCTATCAGAATCCAGAGTTTTGAGAAGATTGGAGACACTTCATTTTTCGCCCAAAAAAAAAAAAAAACGTAAGGGTACCACTGTCGTTTTTTTTTCGGGTCGAAATTTTGAGTTTCGATATCTCAGCTCTGGAGGGTCTAGAGCCTCCATTTTTGCACTCAGGTTTAAGTCTCATGCCCTCTATCAGAATCCAGAGTTTTGAGAAGATTGGAGAAACTTAATTTTCGCCCAAAAAAAAAAAAGTAAGGGGTACCACTGTCGTTTTTTTTTCGGGTCGAAATTTTGAGATTCGATATCTCAGCTCTGGAAGGGTCTAGAGCA
>NW_024121344.1:761565-846892 GCF_016745375.1 Pimephales promelas | reverse complement strand
AGGTTTGGGGACCACACGATTTCGTCTCTGCTCTTTGCGGATGATGTCGTGTTGGCCCCCTCACACCAGGACCTTCAGCATGCACTGGGCCGGTTTGCAGCCGAGTGTGAAGCGGTCCTCAGTCGGAAAAGGGTGGCTTGCTCACTTCAGGTTGGTGGAGAAATCCTTCCTCAAGTGGAGGAGTTTAAGTATCTTGGGGTCTTCGAGTGAGGGAAGGATGGAGAGAGAGATTGATAGATGGATCGGTGCAGCTTCGGCAGTAATGCGGTCGGGTGTACCGGTCTGTTGTGCTGAAGGAGCTGAGCTCTCGCAAAGCTCTCGATTTACTGGTCAATCTACGTCCCTACTCTCACCTATGGTCATGAGCTTTGGGTCATGAGTGAAGGACAAGATGCCTGGATACAGGCGGCCAAAATGAGCTTTCTCCGCAGGGTGGCTGGGCGATCCCTTAGAGATAGGGTGAGATGCTCGAGTAGAGCCGCTGCTCCTCCACATCGAGAGGGGTCAGCTGAAGTGGCTCGGGCATCTGATCCGGATGCCTCCTGAAGGTCTCGGTGTCGCCCCGGAAGAGCTGGAGGAAATGTCTAGAGAGAGGGAAGTCTGAGCGTCTCTGCTTAGACTGCTGCCCCCGCGACCCGCGCCCCGGATAAGCAGAAGAAGATGGATGGAGACCGGAGTAATGATGCTGGAGTCAGCTTTGATCACAGGAATAAATTACACTTACTTCGAATATAAAATATTTCACAATTTTTACTGTATTTCTGATCAAATAAATGCAGCTTTGGTGAGCAGAAGAGACATAAATAAAGCCTTAATTGAAACATTAACTGAAACATTGTTTTATTATTAAAAGTATAACATTGTCACCAATTATTTACATATCTTTTTTTTTTTTTCCGGCTGCCTCAAACCATTAGACGCTTAAGGCTCAAACTGATTGTAAATCCACTCTTCATTTGTATTTTAACACAGAAACACAGAGCGTATTATCTTCCACATGATGCGGCGGCGCTTCCCACGGGACGACGCACGTCTGATGCGGATCAAACACACTGTCCATGCATTTATATTAGGCTTTTGGTGCCAGTGATGTTTTATAAGAGGCAATTATGAATATACAGCTAAGACACGGGTCAGCTCTACATGCTGGTGGGAATCTTCTGCTTCCGGTTCTTGGCGGGAATCCCAGTCTGTTGAAACTCCCGTTTCTCCGTCAGGTACTCCTGCTTACACTCCTCGTAGAACACCGGATCCTGATAGCTGAGGAGTAAACCACACACACACACACACACGTCAGGTACTCCTGCTTACACTCCTTGAAGAACAGCGGATCCTGATAGCTGAGGAGTAAACCACACACACACACGTCAGGTACTCCTGCTTACACTCCTTGAAGAACAGCGGATCCTGAAAATTGGTTACAGGTTAATTAGGTAATGAATGAACTAACATGAGTGATATCTTAGTTCCTGTATTTGCTGATCTTTGTTAATCTTAGTTAATTAAAACACAGCTGTTCATGTTAGTTCACAGTGCATTAACTAATGAAAACAAGATTTTAATAAAGTATCAATAAATGTTCAAATCAACATTAACAAATATTAACAAATGCTGTAAGTGAAGTTCGTTATTAGTTCACGATTACTAATGCAGTTAATTAAAGAATCAAGTGTTACGAATGAATTCATAAAGATACAGTTAGTTCATGTCAGCTTAGGACTTAAATATTATATGCAACTTTTGATTTTAATAATGCATTAGCAAATGTTAAAATGAACATAATAGATGCTTTCATTGTTAACTAGAGAATGAACCTTATTTCGATACTGAAATCGTATTAATTTCAAGAATTTGATCGAATTGATCATGTTTTTGGGGAACAAATATCACTAATGTTTGAACTGCGAATTAATATAATTAAAGTGTCTAAATATCTCTTATATATCCACTTCAATAAGTTTTTCAAACATTTTTAAATATAGTCACTCCAATGCTGTAACACGTGATCATACAAATAGTAAATGAAAATACATTATGCAAAAATACTTTATACATTTTCTGCATGAATTTCAGCGTTTTAATGTCACTTTAACTTCTGTAATGTTTGCCGGATGGTTACACCAGCTGGACCACTTTGCCCTTAAAGATGCGTGATAAGAAAGGCATGGGTTATGATGTTATGAAGTGTAGCGAGTTATGATGGCTCTTACTGCCGCGTCAAACACTCCTTCAGAGCCGCGTTCTCCTCCCGACACTTGAACACCATGAAGAAGCCGGCGTCTTTACAGCAACGGTTGAACGCTGGACACAACAGAGGAAACCCTGGGGTTAGAGTCGATTCTCTCTACAGACACACACTGCAAACACTGTCTTTAAACACATTCACACACTCACTCACTCCAAACATACACATACACACACACAGATACACACACAAGCCCAGTCCTCCATCAGAGGTTTGGAGGGATATCAATGTTTTATTGTGTCTTAAAGAGTCACATGTTGCTTCACATTTTACTGTGTTTTCTGTTTGTTTGTTTTTTGTAAACAAAAATGGTTCTTTTTTTTTTTTTTTACCAAAAACACCAGATCCTCATATTAGAGTGATTTCTGAAGGATCATGCGACACTGAAGACTGGAGTAATGATGCTGAAAATCACAGGAATAAATTACACTTTACTGTATATTCACATAGAAAACTGATGATTTATATTAGAATAATATTTCAGTGTTTTTACTGTATTCCTGATCAAATAAATACAGCCTTGGTGAGACTCTTTCCAAAACTTTTAAAAATCTGAACTATTTTAAACTGTAAAATAGTTCAAAATAGTTTAAACTCACTGAGTGAGTGAGAATGAGTGAGAATGAGTGTGTGAGTGTGTGTGTGTGTGTGTGTGTGTGTGTGTGTGTGTGTGTGTGTGTGCGCAAGGCCATAGAGGGGTTTGTTATGCATTAATTACGCCCTCTCTCTCCCCCAGAAAACATCACTGTAATTGTGTGTGTGTGTGGGTGTGGTGTGATTGCGGTGTGTGTCATCTGTATGCAGAACAGAGCCAGCAAACCAATCCCAGAAAGCACAACCGTGAGACTAATCTAATACATATAAACCTCATCTGACGCCATGCATAAACATGAAGCCGGACGAGAAACGGCCCACAAACACACCAACGCCACAGAATGTGTGTGTGTGTGTGTGTATAAAGAGAATGTATGCACACAACTGCTGAATATATATATCACTATGAGTACAGTAGAATGCACTTCTCAAAATAATAAAAATACAGTTTTTGAATATTTTTTTAAAGAATCACACAATTTATTGTTATCTATGATTAAATGTAAACAGCAAAAAATAAAGGAATCGTTCAAATTTCATTTGATTACATTTTTAAATAATAAACTAAATCTTAAGAGTTATATGCATTATGTTTTTGATTATTAAAAGGGTCATGAAAGTGAAATTACAGAAAATAAAACATATTTTACAGGGTTAGGGTTGAAATTACTTTATAATTTCAACAAAACTGCATTTTAGTTCACGTCATTTACCAGCAAAATATTTCCAAGAAAATCTAAATATTCATAAACGGGATGGAGAGGAGGAGCCAAGATTATTATAGTTTTTATTTTAATTTGCTTTAAATTTCAGTTTAGTTTTAGTTTGTGTCATTGTTAGTTTTAGTTCAGTTTTTATTTTGCGAACACATTTACATTTAGTTTTCATATAGTTAACAGAAAGCCGGGCGTTTGAGTTGAGCGAAGGGTAATGTTTGCAAGATTGCAGTTCCTCTCATGGATCTTAGAGATACAAACAAAAGAATAGTTCGAGATTGGACATAGAAACCAAATAAATGCAACTAGAAAGTAAAACATATGAATAATTCAGTGGTTAATTGCTATAAACACACAAACAAAAAAAAGAAAGACATTTATGGTTTATAATCACACAAAAAAAATTCTATTGTCAATTGAACTTAGATAATAACTGTGGTTCAGATTACATAATATTTTGAGATTCTGTTGATTAAATCAATGTCCTTCATTGTATGAACTCAAATTTTTAATTTTAATGAACTCAAAATTAAGGCAACTTACTATTTTAAGTTAAACCAACAATTATTTTCTACAGCCCAGGAACTTCCCTAAACCACAGATTTTCTATATTTGAGTTTGTTTATCAGTATCTGTTGTTAGTTTTCTTTAGTTTTTCATTTATTATTTTATTTCTGTTTACGAAAATGTTTTTTGACTAATAGTTTAAGTTTTCGTTTAGGTGAACACAGTAGCCTTGGGTGAGCGAGTTCTCACAGATGAAAGATGATAGAGATGTGTGTGTGTGTGTGTGTGTGTGCTGGATGACGAGCTCTGATCAGAAAGAGTCCACAGACGCATTAATAGCTTCAGCTCTGATCTGAGCCGAGTCGAGGCGAGCGCATCTGGCCTGAAGCTGCAGAACGAAGCCGGTTCTTCAGTCTGTGGTCAGAGCTGGAGGAAAGCAGCACTTTGATGGCACAGTGCAAGAGCGCACACACACACCGACACACACTGAGGTGTGAGATCATCAATGAGCAAACCAGGGGGTTTCCAGTCCAGAAGCACAAACAATCACAGAGAAGAGCAGAGTGTGACTGAGCATCAAAGCACACACACACACACACACACACACACACACACTGCTTCTAACGCAATTTTTCAACAATCCTTTTAAAAGAAAAGTAGCAATGCCTAAGTATTTTGTTGTGAACTCATTTGGCCATAACCCTTTTGACCTTTGAGGTCACATGACAGCTAATGGTGTAAATCAGCGTTTAATGTTGTTTGTGTGTGTATGTGGTGTGTTTAATCTGCTTTAACACACATCGTGTGTGCGTTGATAAGTGGACAGCATTGCTGAGTATTTCCTCCTTTAAACTGCAGTGAACCAAAGACAGTCTCAAAAACACGCTTTGAAATCGCTGGTGTTTCTGACGTCACAAACCACCTTGTAACCAATCAGATCAACGTGTGATCATCAACCAGTGGATCTCTGAGTGAGGGAGTGGAGGCAGGGCTCATTTGCATATTCATATTCATAGAAACGTGTATACTAAAAAACCACCCATATTTCAGCAAAATAAAAGCGGGGGATTTGACGGGTTGAAACTGAAGACGTTTGAAAGTGAAGAATTTAATATTATTATACTTTTAGCTGTTTGTAGTCAAGCATGAAAACCTTTACAAGGCAGTGTTTCCATTAGTCATGCAGCTCAAACTATCTAGATGTGTAACTTTTTTAAATAAAACATTAAAACAACATTTTAAAGAGATTTGCATCATGTCAGTGACCATAAATAGTTTTCAACAAAAAAGTGTAAATTAAATCATTAACTCGACTCCTACCCAAATGATCAATGCAGCTAGTTACAGAAATATGAGTTACAGTGTATGCGAGTGAGTGTGTGTGTGTGTGTGTGTGTGTGTGTGTGTGTGCGTGTGTGTGTGTGTGTGTGTGTGTGTGTGTGTGTGTGTGTGTGTGTGTGTGTGTGTGTGTGTGTGTGTGTGTGTGTGTGTGTGTGTGTGTAACTCACCATCCACGTTCTGAACGCATCTCTCTTTAGCTTTCTCCCGCATCATCTTGGGAATCAACACGTCGGTCTCCACGTGCCTCAAGGGCGGCTCTTTTGTGGACAAACATAATCAGTCAATAATCAATAATCATCTTCATATGAACCACGACATTCAGTCAATAATCCATAATCATGTTCATATGAACCACAACATTCAGTCAATAATCCATAATCATGTTCATATGAATGAAAACATACAGCTGTACATTATCCTAGAAGAATCATTTGATTCATTCATTTATGTAAATGATTCACCCAAAACCCCTCCTGATGCCACAGTCTATATCTGCAGATGATCAAAAACATATCAAATGCTTTTTATATAACAAAAACATGACATTTCTCGCATCTATAAGCGCATATGATGGATTGAGGACAGTAGTGCTGACATTCATACACACATTCATAAGAAACATTCCCGCTGAAATAAAAACACTCCTGTACCTGCTTTAGACGGATCCATCTACACTTCAGTTACTGTCACTAGTTATTAGATGTTTTACTGTTATAAAACATTCATCTGTGTCCAATGTCACCCTCTGCGCAGCGTGTTTACAGTGAGACCGGGTGTTTCACTCACTTCCGGTGACGACAACGGCAAAATACGCTAGAGCTTCTGGTTATTGTAGTTCTGCGGGGCTCAGAATGAGCTACAAACCACCACAACTGAACGATAGGTGATTGTTTGTAGTTCAAGAGTTCTACAATATAAACGATGACAATTTTGGCTGGTGATATTAGGGGAAATTATTTAGAATAATAATAAAAAAATAAAGTTACGCTTTGTATTAATTACCATAGGCTAATTTCGTGATGACAACATGTGACATTCCCTCTGGAGGATTTTTTTTTGCATAGGCTAATTATTCCATAAAGACCTTAAACCTAAACTATTTTTACAAAATCTATAAATGAACAAGACAATTGCTGTATTAGACTAGCATTTATGTAAACACGTTTTTAAGACGCCTACCTTGACCGATTGCGTGCGCGCCTGCGCGAGTGTGTGTGTAGAAACAAAAAACTGAATTTAAATAAATCCAAATATGTTATTGATAGGCCATTTAGATAGAATAAATAATGAAATTGGTTAGTAATTAGTAATGAAGCGTTCACTTTATCATTTTTAAACACAAACTGAGACGCACAGAAGCGGTAGAGTCGAGTTGTGTGAATATGTGCAGTTTTAAATCTCATCACTGGATCTCACCTCGAGTTACAGCAGTGTTAAGGTCAACGATGAAAGAAAATGTTATGAAACCGTGAGATCCGTGAGCGCGTAACACCTGTCGCAGCGCGTGTGTGTGCGTGTGACACCTGTAGCAGCGCGTTACCTGCCGTGCGCGTGTCAGTCTCACACCACAGCTTTAATGTCGAATCCAGTTGTGCAACAGCAGCAGACACACACACCGCAGGTCTGACACTGAACGCCCGAACGCTGTTTCTGCTGTTGCTGAAGTGAACGCGTGTCTGTGTTTCCCACAGTAAAAAGCTTATCCGCGGTCACAGACATCTGAGTGTCTCACACACGCCATCAGACAGACCAAACCACACACACTCCTCAACAAGACAAATCTCATCAAACAAAGGGTCTAAACACGCGTGCATGTGAAGAGCGACACACACCCACACACACACACAGCTAGGTGAAGAGAGAGAGAGTGAGAGAGTTTACCAGCTGTTCGGACAATCCCAGCGTCTAATGTTCACATCAAGTTATATGAAAACATTATATCTGAATTTTTTTTTACATTAAGTAAAAAGTGAACGTTAACATTCCATAATTCTTCAAACGTTATGGGAACGTTACTTTTGAGAGTTGCAAAATATGAAAACTATTGAAACTCGATGTTCGTGGAAGTTTTTTTCTGAAATGTTTTGGTTGGATGTTCGTCTAACTTTTCTATATATACATGTTTCAGAACGTTCAGAGAACCAATAAAAACATTATTTTGAACGTTCCGAGAACATCCAGACCAGAAGACAATTATACAATATTACACAAGTGCCATTATTCAGCTGAGATTGGATTTAGTTTCAAAAGAGTGTAATTCATGTTGTATCATTTAAACATTATGGGAACGTGCTTTGTAATTTTCTCAAAACATACACATCGCTCATGCACGTTTGTTTTATGAAATGTTTTAGTTGGACGTTCATAACGTTTAAATGTTACTTGTTTCAGAACAATCAAATGCGTCATTCCCATAATGTGAAGAATGATGAAATAGAATGTTTCCTTGTTTAGTTTATCAAGTATTTAATGACTTCAATTCCAGCACTAAAGCAAAGAAAGGTTCATTAGGGTTCTATTTTCACACTTAAAACTGTTTATGCCAAAAAGAGGAGAAATTATTGCATAATACTTAAAAAAAAAACATTTCTAGTGATAAAGTTTGTTTAAGAACAGCTTAATTCATAAAATTCCATTTAAAAATGAATTAAAACAGAATTAACAAACATGATTCCACAATGGGAAGCGGGTTTTCTCAGTGATGTCATAGAAAAATGTGTTTTTCTTTAGTCTGATAATCCAAAGAACATTGTTCTATAAAGAACCATTTGAGCAATGGAGATTCCACGGATGGCAAAGGTTTCTTCATGAACCATCGATGCCAATGAAGAACCTCTATTTAGTTTTCTTCCCATGCAGACAGCAACACACACTCTAAAAACACTGAGTTAAAAACAACCCAATTTGGGTTCTTTTTGGGTTCTGGACAGAACACATGCTGGGTTAGCAAATTGGGTTGTTGTTTTTTAACCCAGCATACTGGCTGGCTTGATTGATTTTTACAAGTATTAGCTTTTTTTTCTTCTTTTTTTTTACTTCATACATCAATTAATGATAACTTTTAGTTTTTTCATATTCCACACAATAATTACTTTATTTGAATCATATTTTACCGTATAACATATTTTATATTGTTAATACATTACCAACATTTAAGCTTGTTTAACAAATATTAGAAGTAAAAAATAAACATGAAGTAATTCATATCTGCCGCAGGATCTGAGTTACACAACTCCAAAAAAAAAATGCTGGGTTGTTTCAACCCAATTTTGGGTCAAATATGGACAAATCCAGCCATTGGGTTATATTTTTAAATTACATTTTTTAACCCAATGTTTGGATTTGTCAATATTTGACCCAAAATTAGGTTAAAACAACCCAGCATTTTTAGAGTGCACCCAAACACTGAAAAGATAACCCCAAAAAACTGACCCAAAAGGCTCAACCCAGGATTTGGGTAGAAAAAATAACCCAAGACTATTTGAGAGTGTGGAATCCATCCGTCCACACTATGTAGAATACTACGTGCAGCTTTAGGAGTCTGCACTCTAAAAAAAAAAAAAAAGCTGGGTTATTTTAACCCAATTTTGGGTCACATATGGACAAACCCAACGTTGGGTAAAAAATGCAATATTAAAATGTAACCCAACGGCCATAGATATTTGACCCAAAGTTGGGTTGAAATAACCTTTTTAGAGAGCAGAATAGCATGTCTTCTTACACGACTGATTGAACATCCTCACCGTGTGTGTTTTCACCGTGTGTGTTTTTGAGCGTGTGTGAAGCCTAATTAGCACAGGCTCACCTGGACTCTGGTTTGGACGGATCCGCGAGCCCTGCCCGAGGATGTGCACCTTTGTGTTTATTTCCTCCATCTGACACCGATGGAGAGTTTAATATCATCCCGTCAGCGGTTTGCCAAGGCCGGGATGCGACCCACCGCTCCAATATTCCCCGGCAGCAGCAGGCCGTCGTGATCCTGGCAGAGGAAGGTTAGCAAAGTTAAAACCTCTTACACTACGGCTCGCTGACCGGCCAACCGCAGCGGGAGGCTCGGCGTCCCACAGACTAATGTTAAAGGGACAGAAGAGGAGATATCAGAGTCGCGGAGACTAGCAAACATCCCAGCGAGCAGTTCAGCGTTTAAAAGACACGACACAGCCAGACGTCTCAAACAAGGCAACATCTGACCTGTCAGGGAGACGTCTAAACCATCGCCCAACAATAAAGTCATCAATTAGATGACAAAGAAATGAAATGGGCGATGGTTTAGACGTCTGTTAAACGTCAGGGCTGTGTTTGGACGGATATTAGACGTCTTTTAAACACTAAATTGTTTGCAGAGAACCTTTCTTTCTTTCGGTCGGTTGACATTACTGGTCGATAATTCTTGAACTGCCGTAAATTTAAGATTTTTCTTGGAATGGAAAAACAAACGTGTATTTTATATAAAAAGTGCTTTCAGCAAAGACTGGGAAAAATGATTAAAGTCGCCCTGTAGTCAGTAATCACATCCCTTAAAAATAATCTTTGATCACCAAAATTAATTATTTAAAGTTTTTTTTCCTAGAAAAAAATAGAATGTAACTCGACACCTTTGCCTCATAGTATCTATGAATATGCAAATGAGCCCCGCCTCCACTCACTCCCTCACTCAGAGATCCACTGGTTGTCGATCACTCGTTGATCTGATTGGTTACAAGGTGGTTTGTGACGTCAGAAACACCAGCGATTTCAAAGCGTGTTTTTGAGACTGTCTTTGGTTCACTGCAGTTTAAGGAGGAAATACTCAGCAATGCTGTCCACTTATCAATGGATATTAATAACTAAAGGCAGGAACTATGAGCTCATTGAAGTAATCAATACTTGTTTGTTAACAAAAGATTATGACATTTAGAAAAATGTAGCATTGTTTCATGTTGATTCATATAATACGTAATATGCTTAGTTAACTATGTATTAATTTAAGCAGAGATTGCAACTTGTGCTTTAATGATCACAATAATCAGATTTTTTTTAATTAAGCATGACGTTTATTTACTTAATAATTTAAAGTCAAGTCAACTGATCACTATGTATTTGTTAAAGCAGATTTCAAGTGTTAGGCGGAGATTGCAACTTATGCTTTAATGATCATAATAATCTGCAGATAATGCCTGATCAGAAGCGCAGCGACTGATGTAAAGATAAACGAGGGTCCGCACGCGGGATCGTATCGGTGATATGATCACATGCCCATAAAGAGGAGCAGCTTTTGTTGATCTCGGCGTCCCGGTGGTGTCAAGATGCATTTCCTTTGAAGCAAGTGAGGAGCTTCACAGTGCTGCAATCTGGGCTCGCAAAACCCTTTGACACCGCAGTTTTAATTAAAATTACATTATGAGTAATCAAGCAGAAGACTGGGGGGGGGCTGGAGGTGAACCTCATCTCTACCAACAGGCAATGGACCCACGCCACGCCATGCCACACGCAACACACACACACCCGGGTCTACAGGTTCATGTCTCAGCGCTCAGATAAATGTTTTCATGGATGTTTGTGAATGCAATGCAGAGTCAAATAATAATCAAAAACAATAAAACAGGTGAAAAAAATCCCATGCATGATCAGAAAACACCTCAAAATCAAGTCTGCTTTATTTCTATAGCGCTTTATACAGATTCAAAGCAGCTTTATGGGAAAATAACAGAATCATATATAGTTGCAAGCAGCAATTATGCTCAATAAAGGCACGAGTTATGCAAGCATGGCCGGCGGCTTCATGAAACGGCAACAACGAGTGGCATTTTAGATTAATTTAGTCAAAATGGTCTTCAAGTTCGACCGAATATATCGCATTGTTCTCAGTGTGACTCAAGAAATTTCCATAAAACATATCAGCATATTTTAAAGGTATAAGCTATTATGAATTTTGTCTTTCTTGGCATTGTGTTGATGACACACAGTGTTTCGTAATGATTCGTCATGAAATACAGCATTTTACAACCTGGCTGTTTCCAAATATTGTGAATTATTCGACTCGATGTGCTGCACTGGATCAACAGAGACCAATATTATGATTTTTGGCCAAACCGTACAGAAGTTATTAATAGCTATTAAATAACAGTAAGCCATGGAATCAGAGGAAACAATTTATGGTTGAAATGTCATGTGTGTGAGTGCAACTTTGGACAGTTGGTGGCGCTAGAGGGATTGTGACTCCAGAATTGCAGTGGTTGATGTTTGGACTGTCTTCTATCGGTGTGCCAAATCTCACAACTTTTAACAATACGCTTCTATGGGCGGCCATAGACTCAAGAGAAGAAGAAGAAGAAATCTGACAGATGATCCCTGATGATGCAAACAATATATACAGTCAAGCAAAACTCAAATGCTTGCATTGTTTGCATCATCTTATCGTCAAACTCTAATCTAAAGTTTAAGATTATTTTAAATTGGTGAAGCACTTATTTTTTGGTATTTTACTATAATGTATATTTGTACTGTTGTTGTATTGTTGTTAGTTTGTATGCTTTTTTATTAATATTGTCAAGCACATTGTATATAATTGTGATATATAAATGGCCATTGCCAAGTGTGACTATAAGGCATGAACATATTAAAAAAATTCTAAACACCAACATCATGATTTTCTGTGAAGCTGCTGAAAGTGCCACTAATATGGCGAGGTTCAGGGCTGGAAACACACTGTTGTGTCATAGCTCTCGTGTCTTTGTTTTAGTTGGAGTGCGATCATGAGAGCAGATTCACTGTGACACGACTCAACATCAACCGGCAGATAAAGACGACGCGTCTGAAGCCCCCGGTCCTTCACACACCTTCTCCAGCCGGGGACTCGACACCGGCTCCCTGAAGCCCTCTCGCTTTACAAACACTCCAAACAATCACAGCTTTCCAGGAAAGGTCTAATATCTAGTGTAATATCTGTTTCCAGGAAAACTGCACCTGTCCTTGCCTTTTAGTCAAAAAACTGTAACGTGAAAAAGTGGTAACACTTTATAATGCATTAGCATTTAATAACCTTTGTTAATGTTATGTTCATGGTGCATTCAGAATTAAATATTAAAAATGTATTGGTAAATGTTGAGATTAATAAATGCTAAATAACTAAATAACTATAAAACCTTACTGTTAAGTGTTACCAAAGCTTTTGTTTCTGTAAATAATTGTGAATATACTGTTTGTCAATATTGGGAACGATTAAAAATGATTAAATTTAAAATGATTAAAATAGCAAACAAATCAGGCGAGAATGAAAAACTGTAATACTTTACAACAAGGATCCATTTGTTAACACTAATTAACTCCTAAACGCTTTATTAATCTTAGCTAATATTAATTTCAACATCATTCAAATCAAAAGGTTCATCTGTTATTATTATTAACTGGACCTGAGCAAAACATGCACTAAAGATTAATAAATACTGCATTGCTCACTGATAATGTTAATGCATTTACTAATGGCACGTTTTTGTGACGTTTTCTCAAAAAAAACATAATATAATCAGTCCAGTCAAAATATTCAGATGTGCAAATATGCTGTCTTTTGAATATCAAATGGTAAAACCAAAAACTGCACCTGTCATTGCCTAATATGAGTCATAAACGGTAAAAAAACTAAATCATAAACATGAAAAAGCGGTAACACTTTATAAAACATTAAGTAACAAAAAAGGAGCATTTGTAGCATTTAATAACCTTTGTTAATGTTATGTTCATGTTAGTTCAGGGTGCATTAACTAATATTGACAAATTTTGATAGGTAAATGTAGAGATTAAAGTATTGGTCATGTTAAAAGCAATTAAACCTTATTGTAAAGTGTTACTGAAATATTTTGTTTCAAGAATGATATCAATTTTAAATATTGTAATAATTGTGAATGTACGTCAATATTACGATATAAAACAGCAGAAACAGCAAATTAGGTGAGAAAGAAAAACACTTGTGAACTACATTAGTTCAAATTATTCAGATTTGCAAATATGTTGTCTTTTGAATATGAAACGCTAAACCCAAATAACGAGGATAAAACATGCCAGTGTTTTAGCAAAGCGTGCTCTCGGTTCAGAACTGAAATAGAAATGACAGAAATGTTAATATGACATCCATTTTCTCCCAAAAATGTCAAAAAGATACAAAGACTCCTGGGTTTGTGCTTGAGGCCACTCACCGAAATAATTATGAGCTCCATAAAAGCCCCTCGGTAAGAAAGTGGCAGAAACCACCAGGAGAAAAGGATCGAACAAAATTACTTTCTCTGCCTCTGCTTTATGTGCTTTAATAAGAGCCGGCGTCAGAGGGCCTTCTTCAGCAGGAGCCGAGCTCGTCCATTCAGACGCCGCTGTGTTTTCTGTATTCATTAAGAGAGAAAGATCTGCTCTCGGCTCCACATATCACAGTTTCCCTTCATTACATGCTGGAGCTCACATGTGTTAAAAGAAGAGGAAGAGGAGGAAGAACGCGTGGCTTTGAATGGGATCGTGCACACGAGACGCTCTCAGAATCCATTCTGCTCTGGGCTCTTATACAGTTCTTTATGTATTTCTCCCTCACACACACACACACACACACACTCCTCAGAGAGGTTAATTACTGCGCGGAGAAGTTTGGACCCGCTGAGCAGAAACGCTTCGGTCCGACAGACAAAAGGCCGAACGCAAAGGTCTGTGCGAACAGAAGACGCGCGGCTCTAATGACGCTCGTGGCGTGGAAAAGCATTTGCTTTCATGTTTTGGTCAAATGAGCTTGATGATGTTTAGATGACCGCGGAGAGAACAAACATGTGTTTCCATTGAGTCATTTATGACGTTCTCTGAAGGTGCCATTTCTTTTTTGCTTGCTATTAAAAAATGAAAAAGTTGCATTTTAAGGGAACCTTCCATTTCATCATTTCACAAATACTACTTTTTAATGTGTTTATTTTTTACTTTTGAAACGTTACTTTTGAAAATTCGGAAACAAGTAGTTACATTTAAAAATGTTGCAAACATTGAACGTTACTTTTGAAACATTACTTTAGAACCGTTACTTTTAAAAAGTTACTTTTGAAACGTTACTTTAGAACGGTCACTTTTGAAACCGTTACTTTTGAACCATTACTTTTAAAACGTTACTTTTAAAATGTTATTTTTGAAGTGGTATTTTTGAAACATTACTTTTGAACGTTCTGAAAACGTAGTTACATTTATAAATGTTGCAAACATTGAATGTTACTTTTGAACCGTTACTTTTAAAACGTTACTTTTGAACTGTTACTTTTTAAACGTTACTTTAGAACTGTTACTTTTAAAAAGTTGCTTTTGAAATGTCACTTTTGAAACCGTTATAACCGTTACTTTTAAAATGTTACTTTTGAACTGTTCATTTTGAACCGTTACTTTTGAACCGTTACTTTTAAAACGTTACTTTTGAACTAGTACTTTTGAAACATTAATTTTGAACATTCTGAAAAAGTAGTTACATTTATAAATGTTGCAAAATTTGAATGTAACTTTTGAACCGTTACTTTTAAAATGTTACTTTTGAACTGTTACTTTAAAAAAAATACTTTTGAACTTTTACTTTTAAAAAATTTCTTTAAAACGTTACTTTTGAACCATTACTTTTTAAACGTTACTTTTGAAACGTTACTTTTGAACCATTACTTTTGAACCGTTAATTTTAAAACGTTACTTTTGAACTGTTACTTTTGAAACGTTCATTTTAAAACGTTACTTTTGAAATGCTACTTTTGAAACGCTACTTTTGAACGCTCTGAAACAAGAAGTTACATGTAAAAATACTGAGCAGAAACGCTTCGTTCCGACAGACAGACAAAAGACCGAATGCAAAGGTCTGTGCGAACAGAAGACGCGCGTCTCTAATCGCTCGTAGTGTGGAAAAGCATTTGTTTTCATGTTTTGGTCAAATGAGCTTGATGATGTTTAGATGACCGTGGAGAGAACAAACATGTGTTCCCATTGAGTAATTTATGATGTTCTCTGAAGGTGCCATTTCTTTTTTGTTTGTTATTAAAAAATTAAAAAGTTTTATTTTAAGGGAACGTTCCATGTCATCATTTCACAAACATTACTTTTTGAATGTTTTCTAAATATCTGAAACTACATAGTAAGTAGTAACTGAATTAGTAACGTCCCACCAAAACATTTTGCAAACATTGAACGTTACTTTTTAAACGTAACATCTGAGCGTTCTGAAACAAGTAGTTACATTTAAACATGTTGCAAACATTGAACGTTTCTTTTAAACAAAAATGTTGGAGAACGTCCAATTGAAACATTTCCTGAACCATGTATAAATAATATTTTTCTGCAAACGTTTTGAGAATGTTATTAAGGACCAGATAAATTCGAACAAACAAAAAGTAAAAAATTTTCTAAAAAAGTAGAAAATTACTTTCTAAATCCCATATCAACCTTGACCAGCTGAACAATACATTATCTAATGTGGAACCGTATTGTAAAGTGTAACCAAATAATAATGAATGATGTTCATGTCATTCCAAACCTGTATAACTTAGGTTTTTACATTTACAGTAAGTCCACAGCAAAAAAAATAACACCCTAGAGGTTTGGAACAACGTTGGAGTGAGAATAATATGTTGTTTTTTGGATGAAATGTTCCTGTAAAGCTCTGTTTTCCTCTTTAATCTAGGGCAGGAAAACGGCACTTTTAGCCTCGTTTCTCTCTTCACTGCCACTTTCTATTGCTCAAGGTTTTGCCAGTTAAACGTAAGTGAATCCAGTGGTTTTGACAGACCTGAACACACACAGAAACAGAAGCGGAAGGTTGAATCTGCCTCGAGGACGGCGGCCATGACCTTACACACATCTGTAAGAAAGCACAGAGAAGATGGAAAGCATGTTTTCTCAAAATAAAAACTATCTTCATTCATCAGATTTGTATTAAAAGATACAAATAAAAGCATAATTATCGTTATTTTAACACTGAATGACAAAACATCTTTACACAAAACAAATCAGTGCTTCTCGTTCACTATTAAACCAATTCAGAAACTCGCAAATGAAAAGGGTTCTCTCAAAGTTATGAACAAATGTTCTTATAGTAACATTAATAGAACATTCATTCGGCGTTATCTGTTCTTTAATAATGTTCTCAAAACATTAGCACAAAAACATTATTTAGGTTTTCGTGACATTCTCTGTTTTAGATTAAAATCTTCATTGAAGTATAAAAGCAAAAGGTCATCATGCGTTACAGTGATTTTACCACAGTAAATCTGCAATACCATGTAATTTTGTGAAGTGATTAAACAAGCATTGTTTTGCTGGAAAAATAAAAGGAGATTAAAGTGTGTTTCCATAACAGTGTAAATCAAGGCAAAATAATAATGCATTCTGAAATGATTAGACAAGCAGTCGCAGACAGACTATACAAATGACTGAACTTTTGATGAAGTGAAGATGATACCGTAAGATTGTCATTACAGGAGAAACTGATGTTCTAGTCACGCTTGATATTTGATTCATGATGCATTTCTGCGCTGCAACTACAGAAATCGGATTAATTACCTCTGGCTTAAGTTTGTGAAGATAAAGAGCTTACAAAATACCTCTGGGAAAGTGATTAACCACAGAAACAATAAATCAATCAATGACTCAAATGAAGCTCAACTATATCCAGTGTGCTGGAATGCTAATAAATCAACGAACCTGCGCTAAATTGTTGTTGTTCACGTGTAGACACGTGACTCTCGCTGGATTTGTGGAAATTTCCCCGTCCCTTTTTACAGTGGCGTGTTTTGAATGAAACATTTGTGCACTTACTGAATACTGCACATTAACTCATAATTCGGTGTATCATATTCCGGAACTATATAATACAACAACGCTCCCTCCGTTCCGCGGTCGATCCCACAACGCACCGCGCGAGCGTCAAGCTTTCACAGGAATGAATTTAAAACACTCGTTCCGCTCCGCCCCAATACATTTATAGACTAAGGGTTCATTTAATCAGCGAATCAGTCAGTCCAATCGAAATCTGCTGGGGAGTTTCAGACGACAACAATGGTGGTCAAAAAATTCACAATCAAGATTTGCTCAGGTTCATATGGAAGCTTGTTTTCGCCACAGAATACAACATTTTAAAATATAATTACGACTTTTTGATCAATGATCAATGCAGAACAGAGTGGGACACCAGATCCGGGACCAAGAATGACACACACACACAAACAGAGAAGTGCAGTTCACTCAAAGTCAGCTAAATTATGCTTGTGCAGTTCATAAGTCTAGTGTTGGTTGAAACTAACCAATGGAATAATAATTCAGAAAAGAAATGAGACCATCAGATTAGCTGAAAGAGTCCATAGAAATAGACAATTCCATTCCTTATTATGCTAGGGCTATGCAACGATGCTCCTTATGGATAATGACTTACGAGCGTGTGGCTAAACAGGGTGCAAGAAATGATTAGATAGACAGAAAAGGAGATGCAAACATGTTTATCCTCCTATCACATCCTCCAAGAGTCCATGTTTAATTAGACAAAGCATTTGGGAATACGCATATAAAATGGAAACCGATCCCTCTTACATAAGTCAATTAGTATCTTTAACAGTTTTGTTATATTCTTTACAAGTGGATGTATTCATTTGTTTGCTTTAGAGGGGTGTCATGTACAAAATGATGCTAACAGGATCTAATTAGCAGATGCAAATGAGGAAAGCCGGAGTATTCGCAGAGAAGCAGAAGAGAGGCTCTGTGGGAAAGCTGGAACGGTTCGGATTACCAACGGCCCCCACGCTGGGGACCAAATGTGATGGTCCGCTCCTGCTGTTGTTCTTTACATGAGACAGGAGCAGACCATAAATATAGACGTGGGGGGCGAAAAGGGAGGGTCAAAAAGGGGCTTGACCTTCTGGCGTCCAAATACTCACCCAATTTTACATCCGTCGGTCTGTCGATTTCTCATCGCAGTCTGGAAGCGTTCGTCCCTGTGTCGGCCGTGTTTTCGGTTGCTGTTAGTTGGTGGGAAAACCATGCAGCCAAACTGCTAAAGAGAAGGTAGAGGCTTGAAAAACAAACTGTGTTACATTTTAAGCATCATATTGCTGTGTATCTGGCAGCACTCGGACCTTCTGCTCTCGCAAAACGCCTCTGCCAAGACACTGGTGCCGAGGTCACGGGCTCTTTCCCCCCGCATGGAAACTACAGGGAACAGTGGCATCGGGACAGAAAGGACCCTTTAGACGTGTCAAAAAGAAAGCGCAGGGGAAGCGAGTATTTGAGCAAACTCCCCACTGTCTGCTGTCCTTAACGCTCTGGCAGCGAGTTCAACCTTCATCGGCTCTGCGATATACTGAGCGCTCATGCATTTGACAGACGCTATTGTCAGAAGACACTTACATTACATTCAAGATGATCAGGTCATGCATTCGCACCCAGAATGACTGGAAATATTAATATCAAAATTAGGGAAAATGGGTTTTAACGCCCTTTCGCTGTTCTAAACTCACTGTAAATCATGACTTCAAGGCATTTAATGCTTTATTATCTGGACAATAACTTTATTCTAGAGCTGCTGTAAAGCCAGAACACTGTTACCGTAATCTCCTGTTCTCACTGTAAAGCTGCTGTGAAACTCGTACAAATGAAGGAGACTCGACTTGACGTCAGCAATAATCTGCAAGTATCGTCTGTGAAAAGAGATCAAACTTAAGTCTGTTGCTCTAAGGTGTTCTCAACATTCATAAAACACTACGAGGACCACCTTTCCAAATATAGAGTATGAACACAGAACAACAGAAAATTCAAAAAGTACAAGGCTGTTAATCTAGGTCAAGTCATTCATAGATCAAAGCTGCTCTTGTATAATAAAAACTTGTACCAATAACAGGGCAGACCAATGACACAACACATTAAATAATTAATAATACATCCCCACATCCAGACTAACAACAGGACACACAGAATGAAGAAATGTTCGCAGAAATGTTCAACAAAGTTAATTCACACCAATTTTGAAACTAAGTTATCAAATACAATTAGCGATATTAACATGACTGTTTAAAATAATATTATTTTGCTATCTCAGGGCGCTGTTCAAAGTCCTGCCGCGCCACACTCACATAGTTTTATAATAAACATTATTAGTCTCAAATCGTCATTAATGTAAGCTATATACCAACTTCACCGTGGGCTCTAACAAGATACATTAAGTTTTACATTCATTTACAGAAATCAGATGTGTGGATGAAAATTGTCGGATTTTCAGGTGAGATTCTCAATGGGCTCTATGCACGGCGGTATTTCCGGTGAAGGTGTAAGGATGCTCGATAACTTCCGCCGATCGTAGAGTCCAATGCAATATCGAGAATTTATCTTGAATTTTATACTCCGTGGTTATACTAAAGAAACGTTAGTCACAAAAACAGATAAAACAGACACCCCTCGTTGTGTTTATGCTTCTTTTTAAAATTATTTTAAATGAACATAACTATATACAAAATTACATCTAAACGTATGAACGTTTCGTTTCAAAGACGGGAGGACGGTACACTTTGAAGACTCTGCCATAATCCCGTTTTCCTCGGTTTTCCTCCTCTTTAATCTCCACAACCGGAAATGGACGAGCATCCTTGCGTCAAATGCGGAACTTATGCGTGCATATAGCCCATTAATTCAGTTATTTTTGTACGTCACACACATGACCAGCATCGGCCAATAGTGAGCCTGTGTGGCGACCCAGCTGTTACACTACGCAAACTCACTCAAGGACATGAGTAGTGGAATAAAGTCGTTATTTTTGCGCACAAAAAGTATTCTCGTCGCTTGATAAACTTAATGTTGAGCCACGCGGACAATTTTAACAATGTATTTAATAACTTTTCTGGGCCGGCAAGTTTCAATAACAGAAAACTATGGAGGAGTGATCCAGAAATATCTTAATTTGTGTTCCGAAGATGAACGAAAGTTGAGTATACATGTTTACATCATTGTGTGAACTATCGCTTTAACGCGACATAAAGTGTTCACTCAGCAACGATTGTATTTAATTGTTTAATTTTCAGGTATGCTCAAAAAAGTGAATAAATGGATTTTAAATACAGTGTAAATATAATTTAGTACCATAAAAACGCCTGAAACTACAAAATAAACATTATCAAACTAAAATATAGTTCATTAATTTAATTGAAATAAAAAATGTTTGAAATATAAACAAATATGTATTGTTAAAAGCGCTACGTAAATGAAGTAGACCCCATGACAGGGCATGAGGGGAACACCGCGTGTGAAGGCTAAAGGGCAAACCCTGACGAGGTGTTGCTGGGGCAGATCTCAGATCCACTCATGCGTGCCTGTGTTTCTCATAGCAGGAACATCTGTAGGAGTGCAGGCCTTTCTCTGCCGACGACCAGAACACATCGACAAGCACACGCGGAACAACCGCTAACCGAGCCGAGGCAGGACTGAACCCGCCTGAGACTGACACCTCCCACCACCGCGAGCCCGGAGATTTCCCCCATCTGAAGATCAGCGCTGTGAAGACTTTACAACACAGAGCATCTTTACAGAGAGAGATAACAGGAAAACAAGAGTAGAAGAGAATGGCGTTTAAAAGTATTAAATGTATACACACATGACTTTAAACACACCACGGCTTGTTTTCTCGGCCTCCTTAAGGGGAACTCGAAAACACGAGAGAAACCTCACACACACACACACACACGTGCAAGACGATCGGATTGAGGTCTGCGATGAGATGCCAGGTGTGTCTCGACACACACACAGCTCACACACACACACAGCTGTGTGTTCAAAGTGTTCTGTGAGCATTTAGTGGAGAAACCCACAGACACTGGCCAACACCTGACAAATCATCAACCCGTGTGTGTGTGTGTGTGTCTGAGCAGGAGAGGAGACGGTCTGGCCTCTCTCTCTCTCTCTCTCTCACACACACACATACAAGCAAACACACAAACTGGCTCACTTTTTTAACTACACACATAAGATGGAAAACATCACACACATCTTTTAAACAGCAAACACTTCATTTATCTGAACTCTCCTATTAATGCTGTTTTTGTGCACTAACTCACAAACAAACTGTGAAATGATCAGCCACACACACACACACACACACACAGAGACGTGAAACACTCACTCTTGTTTTTACGTGTTCAGTCAGGAGTTTGTCACACGTGTTTTCAAAGACAGTAATGCGGTATGTCAATGGCTTCATCTGATGTTTCACATTTCCAGAAGTGAACCTCCTCTCTGACCTCTGACCTCTGGATCCTAAAACACAACAATCACTGTAATAGGCTTCAAAATGTATTGTATTATCCTGTAATATGTGTCGTCTCACCTGTTGATTTGCACAGTATGTTCACATCATTCTGGTCATCAGACATCAGCGCTCGTCTTCTCCGATCCACAAACACTGACCTCACTCTGAAACATGGAGAGAGACTAGCATGCTTTCAAACTCCAATTATTTTACTGCAGAAGTTTGCCATCATTCTGCTTTGAATGTGCTTTTATCAGTTTTGAAAGCATATGAGAAATATCCTGCAAATAAATCAGTTTGTGGAGGATGAATGATTTTGATAAATGTGGCGATTGAAGCATTCAGGATTGAACAGTGTGTGTGTTAGCGACTGCAGTGATTTCTGGGGTTTTCTCAGAAGAAACACACGAGCTGTTGGTTATGAATGACGTGTCTAATATAAAAGAAGTAGTAATATCCGTGTTCAGTTGAGTCATTCTGACACGCTGTTTCCAGCAATCTCTCGTCTTTCTCTCATGAAGAGGCGTTTCACCGCAGGACTGAAGAAACCACAACACACACTTCCATATCAACATTACAAATGCAATTCAGAGGTGCGTCTCACACACACTCGTGATCTGTAATATCTGCAGGAATCTCACTGATAATTCACACTTCATGATAAGGACACTTTACACTTTTTAGCTTGAGATGAAAACAGAGTCATTCAAGTTTTATGGATAAAATCTGCATTTTTGCTTTATCAAAATATAAAAGAAACTTTTTTGATATGCTGTAAAAATCATGTTGTGTCAACAGATACTGTATATAACCACTGTTGTGTTCATGTTCACTCGCGGACACACACTATGCCGGTCTGCGGGGTTCAGGGTTAACACACATCTGCTTACACACGTTTTTCAAAACTTTACACATAAATCCTAGAATTGCACACAAAAAGTAAAATGCCGCACACCTCTGCAAAATTAAACGCAGACATTTGTGTTACGGTGCACTCTGCTATAATAATATTATATTTTTGGATATGTCAAACACACAGTTATTGAAAACCTAAAGCTCAATTCTCTTCTTGAACATTTCTGTACAAGTAATTGTCAAAGATGATGAAAAATTCAAAGTAAATACGAATCCAAAATTGAAACCAAATTACTGTTTTTTAGGCTGCTGTCATCATTTGTGGTTGTGAATGCAGTATTACACACTCTGAAGAAGCTTTAACTCGACCTTTGACCTTTTATAGATCTATTCTAAAGCAATGACTCCTGTTTAGTAAAGCAGTGTGTGTGTGTGTGAGGCTCTGATGAATTACTGTGGTGTTTTGATAGATTGTGTTTGAGAAAGGAAATCAAAAGTCTTCATGATAGATGTGTGTGTTATATACAGTACATAATTGTGTGTTGTGATTTGCAAAAAGAGTTTTCTGAAATTGAAAACTGAGTCGAAGGTGAGAATGAGTGTGTGGTCTGGCAGATTTGGTGTGTGTTTCTTTCTGGTGTTTGAATGTCAGGTTTCAGAAATTGTGTGACAAGTGAGTAGTGTGTGTATGTACGCCTTTGAAAACAACTGTAAATGTCAGTGGAAATATGATGATTAATACGCCATCAAGGTAAATAAGTCTGTGCCATAAACACAAGTGTCAATATTTCCTTTATATAAAAGCTCAAAATAATAATGTGCAAACAGAAGGCCAAGCATCATGATGCGATCTGCTCTTAGATATAGGGAATCGTCTTGATGTTTTATATCTTTGAGTCACCGGACTAATAAAGTCTAAATAATTCTGAATCATTTTCTGAAGAATCCAGTTTGTACAGAATGAACTTTAGCACAGAAAGTGCTTCACTTTAGTGTGACACTCCTGTGTGGTCGTCAGCCGCACCAAACCTGATGCACCGCAAACTTTATAGACATAATAATTCATTCAGTTTTTAAATCTCAGTGAAGCCATAGAAGAACTGTTTCTGTTCTTGTGATCCGCTCTGATGTTTTTCTTATTGTGAAGCACATTTTAATAATCTAAAGAACAACTTTTCCAAATAAAGAAATCTGGTTCTTCATGGATGCCAGTAAAGAAGCTTTATTTTTAAAAGTGTGTGTGTGTGGTCAAAAAGTTCGTGTCTATGGCACGAATGTCATTTCTCGTGGCATTTATACGCCAAAAACAGTTTTTGCGTGTATTTGGCACGCGATTTTCGCGTACATATGATACGCACTTTTTTTGCGTATAATACGCACGAACTCCCCACCCCCCTCCCCCCTAAACCTAACCCAGGGTTTTTTAGTGCGTACCATATACACGACAAAAACACTTTTGGCGTATAAATGCCACGAGAAATGACACTCGTGGTATAGATACGCATCTTCATGAGACTGTGTTGTCAATTCTCACAATTAAAGACAATTAAAAAGCCTAGTAGACTTAAATTATGAAACACAAGCAAACCAACAAACATTTTAGACAATAACACATTTGCATGTTGTGGGACTTGATACTCGCTAAATATGGTGATATAAAAATGTTTTTTCGAGAATAAAACTACAAAAAAAAAGTAATTTAAAGCAGCTTTAGGTGTTTGAACCCAACGGTGCAGGAGAAAACAAACCTCATGGTTGCACTAGAAACAGTGTGTAAAATAGAGTAAAATAAGCGTATGAGTATCAGTAGGAGGCGCTAGAGAGCCGCATCAATAAATCCAGCATCATCCGCACAGGTGCTTCAGTCAGGCTTCATTCATCAGCCAGTGTGTGTGTGAGTGTGTGTGTATGTGTGTGTTACCTTCACTCTCCCTATCGCTGTCAGTCTGAACACAAGCGCGATTTCGACCTCAATCTGGGGACAAAACGAAGATGAAACTGGTGAGTAATTCATCATAGTGATTATTCATATTATTCCGCATGTACGCGACAAGCTTCATTGTGTTTTCTTTCTTACCTCTGGTTGTCAGTGCACTTTAAGCTCTGTGACAGGCATTACTGAGGATATTAAACAGTTATTAATACTGCATACTGAACCACAGGCTCTGTTTAACGTTATATGCTAAATAAAACTGGTAAAAATAAGAATTTAAAACGTTCTCGTTGGATGTTAGTTTACATATGCTTAGAAAAATACTAATAAGAACAAATTTGAAATTGTCTCGCAAAAAAAATAAAAATAAATAAAAAAAATAATAGCTTATAAAGTTGTCTTCCAGACTGTTTATGTATCATGTTTATTATAAGACTTATTTTTTTAAATATAATATACGAATAAACCAGCTATAGGCCTAAACCATTTTTGTTAAAGGAAGAATTAATGCTTAAAACTGAAAATATGAAGGTTATTTACGCAAAACACTAATAAAGCCTACTTTGGCAATAAATTTTAACATCGATATTTAATTTTAAAATTATAAAATGCCATGCGTAATGAAGGAACGTTTCAATTGAATCACTGTTTTCTAACATTTGTTGCTTTTTAGTTTGTGGCTTATGATATGGAGCAGCTGTTTATATATCAAATATTAAATATGATGTATTATAATTAAATATAAGGCTCGATTGATAGGGATTTCCCCCGTCATCTCACCGGCAAACCGTGTCCGAAACATCCCGGACTCGCCATAAAGTTTAAGCATTTGCGATTACAAACTTTCTATTATTAGCCTAGTTCTTCAATTAAATCCCACATCGCCGGAGATTTTGCCAGAGAATAACATAGCGTAGGACGAGCACACAGCGTATTTTATTAAAATTAAAATGTGAAATAATTCATTTATAAGTGCAATTAAATGATACAGTTTACTGCAAATTTTACAAAATAAAAAAAGTGATAGGGTTATTTAGAAAATATGAAATACAAGCTTATTTTACGAACGAATAAACAATATGACATAAACGTCACGAGTTAAATCAAAAGTGCATTTAATTTGATAGCAAATGTATGAAAACAAATTAACGTTCAAGTAGCCTATACATTCAATCATTTTTTTTTTTTCGTTTTTAAAAAGCCATTGAAGATTGTTTAAATTTAGATCCATAAAAGCAAGAAGTTTGGATTTGTTTTTAATGGAGCGGTGACTGAAATGCAGAATCGTTTTAAACCAAAGCGATCAAAATAGAAATAATGTGCAGCTGTTGAACATTAATGAACATTTATTGACATCTACACATTCATTCTCAGTGATGCCGAGGCGCGCGACAGTAACTGCCGTAGATCGAATTATCAAACGCCAGGATTCGGATCAGGAGTTCGGGTGGAGTTTGTCGGATCATGCCCGGGGAAGGGTCCGGTTCTGCGCTGGACGACGGGAAGGATTCACCTATCATTAGTGAAGATGAACTGACGAGCGGCCGGTACATACTCGACGGGCTCGGGTCCAATCGATACTTCATGATGGGCGCGACGCAGCAAACGCAGGAAAGTTCGAGTCCGTGTCCGTTGTTCCCGTACACGGGCCAGACCGGGGGAGTATACGCCGGTTCCGATGGATCGCGGTACGCGTCTCTGCACTACGGCTCCATGATCCCGTCCGCGGGCTTCTGTCCGTCTCTGTGTGCGGGCCGCGGGGAGTTCGGCGCGGGATATCAGTTCGGACACGCTTCGGGAAACTCCTACGGCCCGTATCAGGGGTCCGGGATCGGTTCCATGGCTCGAGCTCAGGTGTATCTGTGCAACCGGCCGCTGTGGCTCAAGTTTCACCGGCATCAAACAGAGATGATCATCACCAAACAGGGCAGGTGAGAGAGTCTTATACAAATAAAGCTGGTGACATTGCCATCAATGGTTTCATAAAACAATTGCATTCTTTATATTATTAAAATGTCCTTCACTAGGAAAAAAAATCCCAGCAAGCAGTTTAGCGTTTAAAATACGTCTAATAGCCGTCCAAACACAGCCCTGAAGTCTATAGCCTAAAACAAGGCAACATTTGGGCTGCCAGTGAAAATGTATCTAAAGCATAACTCAAGAATATCTCTTAGGCTACACAAAATAACCGAAGTCCGAAGACATAAAACTTGTTGTAATCACTGCTGACTTTGCTTAAATTGTGGAATATCCTTTATATCGCAATTTATTTTGGCAAAAACGACATGTAGCCTAACCAAATTCAAGGTTATTTTGGTTATAACAAGTCTGTTACTCATAGCCGGACTATATCGGGTCTAGTTAACCGAGACGGAGAAATGACGGCTATTGCATGCTGGGATGGTTCTTTTCAGAACTGATGACTGAAGATTCTTTGTGAAACGGTTCTGAAATGTCATAATTCTAAGCGAAATCTTTAATTCTAAGCGTGAATTAATCAAATAGGCTAACTCTATTTAAACATGTTTTCTTAGGCCATTTAAACGCCTTAAATTGCATAGGCCAGGGCAAAATCACATATTTCATAATCAGTTTTAAACAGTCATATAACATAAAAGAATGTTTCAGATGTGTTTGCAAATAGTTTGCAAAAGACGTGTTACTATAGCAACAGATAGTCATTAATATTATTTAGGCCTATAGATTTTTAATAACCTAGGCCTATATCTCAAAAAAGTTTTGTATTATTAATTTATTTATTTTTAAACTATAGCTAGGCTATCAGAAATAGAGGCTCAAAAAACAATTCAGGTCGAATTAAAATAATATTAATTAAAAGTGGTCGTCAAAAAAGTTTCTTTATATTTAGCTACATATATGCATTTAGCGCTTTTATCCAATGCGAGCTAAATGAGGCACAAAACATTCATCACATTCAACATTCATTTTATTTTGCTAACAATTAATCGCGATTAATCGTTGCCCATCCCTAAGTAATTCAAAATAAAAATTCTGTCATCGTTTAAATTTCTCTTGTCATTTCAAACCAGTATGAATTACTGTACTCTGCAGAATTTTGAACAGCGTTGGTGACAAAACAGCACAGCCCCCATTCACTGTTATTGTATGGACACAAAACCAATGCAAGTGAATGGGGGGCTCTTAAAGGATTAGTCCACTTAAAAAAAACCTTTTGCTGATAATTTACTCGCCCCCATGTCATCCAAGATGTCCATGTCTTTCTTTCTTCAGTCGAAAAGAAATTAAGGTTTTTGATGAAAACATTACAGGATTTTCTCCATATAATGGACTTCATTGGGAACCAAACGGTTCAAGGTCCAAATGCCAGTTTCAGTGCAAACTGTTCAAAGGGCTTTAAACGACACCAGACGATGAATAAGGGTCTTATCTAGCAAAACAATCGGGCATTTAAAAAATAATAAGTTTTATAAGCACAAATGCTCGCCTTGCTCTGTTCTGTGATGCACGTTCGTTTCAACATAATCGTGTATTACGTGACGTCACGAACGCGTATCACAGAACAGAAAATTGAAACTCATTTGGACCTTGAACCATTTGGGGTTTATTGAAGTCCATTATATGGAGAAAAATCCTGGAATGTTTTCATCAAAAACCTTAATTTCTTTTCGACTGAAGAAAGAAAGACATGGACATCTTGGATGACATGGGGGTGAGGAAATTATCAGCAAAACTTTTTTTAAAGTGAACTACACTAATGAGGCACAAAACATTCATCACAGAGTCAACGATGCCAGGTTTATTAGATGAAACCAGAGAAGAATTGTGTTATTTTTATGCCCTATTTGTGAAATCATGGTTTACGAAATCCGCAATTTTGATAGCCTAATTCATTTAGAATAGCTGAATAATTATTTGTGTTTTTAATCCCTGCACAGGCGAATGTTTCCATTCCTGAGTTTCAATATTACCGGCCTGAGCCTGACGACGCATTATAACGTGTTTGTGGAGATTGTCTTGGCGGATCCGAATCACTGGAGATTCCAGGGCGGGAAATGGGTCACGTGCGGGAAAGCCGACAATAATATGCAAGGTATGGAAGAAGCCAAGTGCTATTGTTAGATATTATTATTATTATTTAATCATATTAAAATTATTAAATATATTAATATTATTATGCTGTTGTATTTTATTGTTTCAGGGAATAAGATTTACGTCCACCCCGAATCGCCGAATACAGGCGCTCATTGGATGAGACAAGAAATATCTTTCGGTAAACTGAAACTAACAAACAACAAGGGAGCAAATACCAACACTTCACAGGTAAACAATGCACATTTATTTTATGAGTAGGCTACAACAATTAGCTACTGATGCTTAAACCAGAACTATTGTGCTTTTTGGGCCTGTTTTAGTAATCAAATGAAATAAATAAAAGCAAACTTTTAAATAATCTTTTGACATTGACTGGAAGAACAAGTACTAATATTAAATAGCTTATTGGTGAATGTGATTTTGTCCTGGAACAGCATTCCAATTAACCAGATCTGATGGACACGTTTATATAGTTTATGCCAAGTCTGTGCTTCTACATCAGGGTTATTCAGCATTTCCCTCTGTTTTTGGATAAGTTAGCCTATAGTTAGAGATTTTCAGTCAGTGTTGTTCCAGAATCCAGATTGAAAATATACTGGGCAAAATCACCATTAAATGATGTGCATTTAATAGTCTTGTTTGTGTGTCCAACTCAGATGATTGTCCTCCAGTCTCTACACAAGTACCAGCCGAGGCTTCACATCGTTGAAGTGTCCGACGACGGGATTGAGAACACAGGCCGAGACTCTCGGACTCAGATCTTCACCTTCCCGGAGAACCAGTTCATAGCGGTCACAGCCTACCAGAACACTGATGTACACACTCTTTCTGAGCATTAATAACCCTCTGCTGCTATTCGCGTGTTTATTTATTTTATTTAAATGAAATTAATGTACTATATTTTAGTTTTTTATGTATTTAGAATCCATTTATTCACTTTTTGAGCATTAAAGTTCCAACATAAACTGTGGTGAATCTTGAATGCTTTAGAGAAACAGACTGAAGTTTGATCTCTTCTCAAAGACGACCGCAGATTATTGCTGAAGTGAAAAAAAGTTACAGAATTTTATATTTACTGTTATGAAAAAAGTGCAAAAATACTATTTTCAATTGTTATATATATATACAAATTGAAAATAATATATATATTAAAAACATGTTTTACTCTAAAACTGTGAGAAAATCAAATTAGCCATAAACCTAAACTAGTGTGTATTCCGCATGTGAGCTGATCTCCGTAAACGAGCGTTCAGTGAGTGTGTGTTCGCTGCAGTTCCGCACGCGTCCGCTAGAGGAAACTCTCTTTTTACAAAGCGCTGATTTCTGACCGCGAGGCGCTCAAGTGACTTTTTTTTTTTTTTTTTAAACCTGTTTTGTCATTTAACCTGTTTGTGTGTGTTTACATAGCAAGTGGCAAAACATTTACCAAGTTTTGTACCATTCCAATCAAGAAAAAAAAGTTAAAAATAAAAAATAAAATAAAAAGTTATGCTCTTCGGTCTAAAATTATATGCACGAAACAACCCGGTCTCACTAAATGCGTCTATATAGCACGCTTTCTGTTATTGCGTGCATATGATATTTAGTAGTGGTGTGTATTAGGTTTGGGTATGGTTAGAGGTGTGGAGGGCGTGTGTATTACACGCAATAAAGTGCGTATCACATCCATGCTAAAACTAATTTTCGCGTATAAATTCCACGATAAACACGTGTACAGACAATACGTGTGCATTTTCAAGAGCTCAGGCTGGGACTACACACACACACACACACACACAGTTATTAACACTCACTCCTGTGTCGTTCCTCTAGATCACTCAACTGAAGATCGACCACAATCCTTTCGCGAAAGGCTTCAGAGATAACTATGACTCGTGAGTATGATGAGCATCACTGAGGTTACCCCGCATGTATTCTCTCGGTTGACACTAACATGCATTGGATTTTCAGGATGTACACGCTCGCGGAGCGTGAAAGACTGACGCCTTCGCCGACGCACTCGACGCGCGCGCAACAGATCGTGCCAAGCGCGCGCTACACCGTGCAACCTTTTCTGCAGGATCAACTCAACAACCGGCTGTACAGCGGCGAGCAGACCAGTGGCGGCAAACTGGAGCTCACGGCCTACGAGGGAGATTACTCCAGCTCGCTGTTACCCTACAGCTTCAAGTCTTTACCTCTCCAGAGCGCGCACTCGCTCGGGTACTATCCTGAAGGCGCGTTCGCGTCCGTGACCGCGGGATGGGGCACGAGAGGCTCGTACCCGAGGAAAGTGCCCTGGTCTCCCAGACCGAATCCCACAGATGAGCACATCATCATACCTGACAAAGACCGAGCTCAGGAGGAAAGTCCTGTGAGCGCGTTCGCGCAGAACTGGATGGAGAGCGCGTCCTCGCTGAAGCCTTCAGACTCTGTGGAGCCCAGCGTTTACTCGCTCGTGTGCAAGAGGAGGCGGCTTTCCCACGCAGAATCCGGCACTGGGAACTCGCCCAATTGTCAAGAAGACTCGGAAAACTTTAACAAGGACACTTCCTCCCCGAAGGCGATCGGCTATTACGCGTTCTACGCCGCCAGCTAGAGGAACACTTCCAAACGCTCGCGCACTCTCAAAAATAAAGGTTCCGAAAGGGCGTTTTACAATTGATGAACAATTTTTGGTTCCCGAAATGAGGAACCTTTATTTTTGAGAGTGATTGTTTGAATTTATCAACTTGGTCCTTTTGTAATATATTTAAATCTGTCCCTAATGCATTATTTCTGTGCACGTTCAATGTCATTTCGAAAATGCTGTTATGTGTAGCTATTAAACGACTGCTGTTTTGGATTTGGTATATTCTTAAAAACATTTTATTTTTTTTAATATACACTCTTACAAATAAAATAAAGGTTCATTACGTTAAATTGATGGTTCTGTGAAGAACCTTTAACATCCTGGAATCTTTTCATCGCATGAAAGGTTCTTTATAGTGGAACTATAACTTTGGGTAAATAAAATTACACTAAATAATAATAAGAATAAAGGAGCTTTTAAGAACTGATCACTGAAAGGTTCTTTGGGGAACCAGAAACTGCTCTTCTGCGAAAAACCCCTCTAAAATCTTTATTTGTTTTTAAGAGTGTACAGAATTAATTGAATATCTTAGACATGATATGGGTGTAAAAGAAATATTACCAAAGAGCTTTGAAAACTGGTTAAAATTATTCAAATCATTGAATCCAAATGCAAAAATTTTACAGAAAATCAATGATCAGAAAAAAAACGCAGAATATAATGTGTTTGGTAAATAATGGAAACGGAAAATTAAACCTCATATATGGTGGATTATTACAAGAATCCAGAAGTAAACTCAACATTGAAGTTCTACAAACAGAGATACTGAGATGTTGTAGAGCACACACTGTCCTCTAGTGTCCGAACAGCAGAACCTCAACAATATCTGTCAGTTTGGTCTCATAATCTCAAATGAAAGGGTTCAGTGATTAGAAATATCATTCAGAGTAAAAATAGTGAAATATTATTATGATGTAAATCATCTGTTTTCTATGTGAATATATAGTAAAGTGTAATTTATTCCTGTGATTTTCAGCATCATTACTCCAGTCTTCAGTGTCACATGATCCTTCAGAAATCACTCTAATATGAGGATCTGATGATCAAGACACATTTATGATTATTATCAATGTTGAACACTCTTTCATGTTTTTGTGAAACCGTGATACATTTTATTTTTCAGGATTCTCTGATGAATAGAAAGTTTAAAAGGGCAGCCTTCGTAACATTATGAATGACTTTTAATCAATTTAATGCATCCTAGCTGAATAAATGTATGAACTCATTAGCTTATTTTATAAAATTTAGAATTCATTCATTTATAATAAAGTATTAATTTGTTTTGTTTTTTAATTTTTAAAAATGACAGTTTTCACATATTTTGTAAAAATATAAAGCACTTCAACTGTTTTTCAACACTGATAATAATAATCATAAATGTTTCTTGATCATCAGATCCTCATATTAGAGTGATTTCTGAAGGGTCATGTGACACTGAAGACTGGAGTAATGATGCTGAAAATCACAGGAATAAATTACACTTTACTGTATATTCACATAAAGAACAGATGATTTACATCAGAATAATATTTCACTGTATTTTTTCATCTTAATTATTTCAAACTTTTGATTGCCAGTACGAGATGCTGTGAGACGGCAAATTAACAAAATCACTAGAGAAAAAACACAAAATCAATTTATTAAAATAAGCAAAGTTTCAACCTGATTGCATATTTTAATAAAGAGATTTTGTGTTTATTCTTCAGTGAAGAGCTTTGTCTGATCCGAACGTTTCTGGATGTGCGCACTAGCAAAACTACAACAAAATCAACAACAACAACAATAATAATAATAATAAATGAACTTTATATAGCAGCTATAAAATGCACAGAGCTTTGCAACATAAACATTCAAATGCATTAAGAAGAAAAAAAAAGAAAAAAACCTTTAAATAGTTGCACATGATGATGTATGAGATTGAGGGAAAGTCCTGATGTGCAGAAGCTCCACACACACACAATCAGATCAGTGTGTGTAAGTGAGTGAGTTTCTCGGACACACACACACTCGGACGGCTGTTTTCAGTCATGCATGTACAGCTCCTAAAAATACTGAAATCTCAAAAACAACCCGTAGTGCAATCATACACACACTATCTGACACAAATCCTGTCATAAACATCCGCATATAACGGCAAAAACTAAAAAATTGTCGAAAAATTCGTGTGCAAAGTTTCTGATAGCAAGTCTTCCGGAGAGTTCTGAAGCCGAACGGGTGACGGAGATGCACACTACTGAGGGTCCTAGACTCAAACACAGTCAGTGAAGCTCTAGTTTTAGAGATTGATCTGGAACACATGAGTGGTCTCAGACTTGGATGGATTTCCTGCTGCGATGCAGTTCATCGATCCATCTCCTCTTGTCCCATCGGGCAGCAGAAGCTCTAGAGAGCGTTGAGCGTCGCTCATCCTGCGGGAACACAGAAACACTCATTCCTCATCCTCATATACACACTGCAGCGTCAGCTCTGTCTCTCAGGGTCTCAAACGCTTCCTTTGAAGATTCAGTCTCTCTAAGCCCCGCCTCTCTGAGAGCAGCTCTGCTCTGATTGGTCAGAAAGCACTCATTATCATTTCTGAATCTCAGCTCCTGACACAATGGTACGAACAGTAAGGATAGCGTGGGTTTTACCCATAGCCTGTAAATAAAAAATGTTCGTAGTGTGGGCGGAGCCGGCCGTCGCCATCTTGGCCGCGCGTCACTCCCGAATAGACGAACGTGTGCAGAGGCGGATTAGCTGAAAAAAATATTCATCCCCTCACAGTCGTCATGAAGGGCAAAATTAGCGATATAGATCAAAACTACTGTTTTTTTCTGCTGCAAAGTTGGGCATTTTAACATGCGTGTCTATGGGAGTGAGTCTCTTCTGCAGCGCCTCTAGTGGCCAGTGGAGGAACTGCAGGTTAATCACTTCAGCGCTCAAGAGAGAGAGCGGGCGGCTGCCGCTTGGTTTTACCACATCAGTCTCGGCTCAGACTCGCCCCTTACCTCATAGGCCGGCGGATCTGAAGGCGGGACCGGACTGTAGTAGGACGGGGGTGATGATGCGGGACGCCGGTCCATGACATCACTGACCACATCAGGTGATGCGGAGCTCATGTGGATCACCATCAGACGCTTCCTCTGCACATGCACAGAAGAGAGATGTAAACACATCAACCAAAATATGATTAAACTAACTCAATTTCATTAAGATAGAATTGAATTAAAATGGAAAATGTAATATTAATAATAAAATTGTAGTTCATGCATTAGATTAATTAACTTAATTAACTTGATTCAAATAAAAATACATTAATAAATAAAAATAAATCTTGATTTAAATAAATAAAATAAGAAAAGCAGTGTAATTTGATTTAAATTTGATTTAGGAAAAAATAATCAGATTAAATAGTCAGACTAAAATAAATTGATTATTTAAATAAAACCTGATTTAATAAATAAAAATAAGAAAAGCAGTGTAAAATGTGAAAATAAATAAATAAGATTAAACTAAGTTTTACTAGGATCACAATTAAGATAAATAATATAATATTTATTTAAACTTTAAATACAAAATATTTAATACATTCGATCAAAACTTATTAATTAAAAACAAAAATAGAAAATAAATAAAAATGATTAAAATAAAATTTAAATAAATACAAATAAGAAAAACAGTGTAAATAAATAAATGTATTAAACATTTGTATTTAAATAAATAAATACATTTTATAAAAAATAACATGAATATATTCATATGAATGAATAAAACATCTAACAGTGCAGTGCAACAGTAAGTATAAAAAAAACAAGGATGTAATGCTAATATTTTACACATTTGTAATACTAAGTCTTTGTAAATGAAAACATAGAGCTGCCTTTAAAATGTTAGGGTGGCGGCCCCTCACGAGGATGATCATATTTAGGGGTCCGGGGCATCAGACCGAAGCCCACCACAGATGACGCTGGAGATTAAAGAAACACTGATTTACCGATTTACACCAGCAGCACAAGGTGGCGAAGATGATGACGGAGAGGAGGAGCGCCACAGCGTTACAGGCCATGAACGCCACTTCAGTCGGACCCAGAGAAGGGGCCAAGAACTACAACCAGAATCACAAACACCTCAATATTCATAAACATCAGTAATATAGTCATTATTAGGACCACAGATGAATCTTAAATCAGGCAAATGACGACTCACCACACGCACACTCGACGTGACGTAGAACAAGAGGAAGAAGATGATGAAGACGGTCAGAGAGCTGAAGATGTTGAACAGGTTCAGAACTTGAGCGGTGACCACCTGAACAAACAGAATTCATAAAGCACTTCTGCTTGCTCACATGAAACAGTTCAGCACATCGGGTCATGTGAGGCGGTGGATTACACTGACCAGACACGGGTTGCGGGTACAGGCAGCGATGGCTGTAACGACTCCGTTTAAAATCAACTACAGACACACAAAACAACATGATACAAGACAGCACACAAATATCAACAATATTCAGCATGCATTTACACTACATCTGACTCTCTTCTGTTCACCAAGTCTGTGTTTATTTGATAAAAAAACTGTGAAATATTAATACAGTGTAAATCAGCTGTTTCTATGTGAATATATATGTGAGTAAAAAAGTGTAAATTATTTCTGTGATCAAAGCTGAATTTTCAGCATCATTACATCTTCAGTGTGTGTCACATACGCTCAAAATAAAACACTCACATAGCAAGTTGGTATTAAAAACCAACGCTCGTAATTCCAAAAGACGAGTCCAAACGCCACGCCACCGGTCAGGATCTCCAGCCACTGACGGATAAAACACAAGATGTTTTGCTCAGCTTGTAGCCACCAGCAGTACTAGTTAAGAGTGTTGATCACTAGTTAAGAGTGTTGATCACTAGTTAAGAGTGTTGATCTCTAGTTAAGAGTGTTGATCAGCAGCTTCACTAGTTAAGACTGTTGAACATCAGTTGTTTGACTAGTTAAGAGTGTTGATCAGCAGTTTCACTAGTTAAGAGTGTTGATCTCTAGTTAAGAGTGTTGATCAGCAGTTTCACTAGTTAAGAGTGTTGATCTCTAGTTAAGAGTGTTGATCACTAGTTAAGAGTGTTGATCACTAGTTAAGAGTGTTGATCTCTAGTTAAGAGTGTTGATCAGCAGTTTCACTAGTTTAGAGTGTTGATCTCTAGTTAAGAGTGTTGATCACTAGTTAAGAGTGTTGATCACTAGTTAAGAGTGTTGATCTCTAGTTAAGAGTGTTGATCTCTAGTTAAGAGTGTTGATCAGCAGCTTCACTAGTTAAGACTGTTGAACATCAGTTGTTTGACTAGTTAAGAGTGTTGATCAGCAGTTTCACTAGTTAAGAGTGTTGATCACTAGTTAAGAGTGTTGATCACTAGTTAAGAGTGTTGATCACTAGTTAAGAGTGTTGATCTCTAGTTAAGAGTGTTGATCTCTAGTTAAGAGTGTTGATCAGCAGCTTCACTAGTTAAGACTGTTGAACATCAGTTGTTTGACTAGTTAAGAGTGTTGATCAGCAGCAGTTTCACTAGTTAAGAGTGTTGATCAGCACCAGTTTCACTAGTTAAGAGTGTTGATCAGCAGTTTCACTAGTTAAGAGTGTTGATCACTAGTTAAGAGTGTTGATCACTAGTTAAGAGTGTTGATCTCTAGTTAAGAGTGTTGATCAGCAGCTTCACTAGTTAAGACTGTTGAACATCAGTTGTTTGACTAGTTAAGAGTGTTGATCAGCAGCAGTTTCACTAGTTAAGAGTGTTGATCAGCACCAGTTTCACTAGTTAAGAGTGTTGATCAGCAGCTTCACTAGTTAAGACTGTTGAACATCAGTTGTTTGACTAGTTAAGAGTGTTGATCAGCAGCAGTTTCACTAGTTAACAGTGTTGATCTCTAGTTAAGAGTGTTGATCAGCAGTTTCACTAGTTAATACTGTTGAACATCAGTTGTTTGACTAGTTAAGAGTGTTGATCAGCAGCAGTTTCACTAGTTAACAGTGTTGATCTCTAGTTAAGAGTGTTGATCAGCAGTTTCACTAGTTAAGACTGTTGAACATCAGTTGTTTGACTAGTTAAGAGTGTTGATCAGCAGCAGTTTCACTAGTTAACAGTGTTGATCTCTAGTTAAGAGTGTTGATCAGCAGCAGTTTCACTAGTTAAGACTGTTGAACATCAGTTGTTTGACTAGTTAAGAGTGTTGATCAGAAGGTTTACCCCCAGAACCGCCGGGTTGATCTTCAGGAACCCTGTCACTCCGGGTGCGTCTCCGGGCTTCGACTCTGTGATGTAAACGGGACACGCAGACTGATCCTGCTGAGCTCCAGTGTTGATGATCACTTCGACTTTTCTCGACATCTTTAGACACTTTAGAGAGGGAAATAAGTTTCCAGATCACACGTGTTTTCTTGGCTGTCAGCTGCAGATAATTCTTAGACAGGATAATTCAGTCATTGTTCACTGACATTCTTTAAGTGAACAAACCAGACGAACCTGCAGTTGCTGCAATGACTCAAGACTTTCAAAAACTCCGATCCTCTAATAAATCTTCATTCATTCAGCTTTAGGTCTAAAGGTCTTAACCACTGCTATTTAAATTACTCTTTTGTTTTATTCAGTGATGAGCTGGTTTGAGTAGTTTATGGGTCAAATCAGAGACGAATCATTAGCAGCAGAAATCCCCAAACAAGCTCCAAACGACAGGAGTTTCCTTCATTTATTCCATGAAGTCTAACTTCTTAACATCAGTGCATCAACATACAATTTTAGCATATTTCATGTTTGTTCGCAGATATCTAGCCAATTTTTTTTATCTTAAATATATTTTAGTAAATGTTGCAACTAACATTATGATTAATAAATGCTGTAGGGGTTTGTTAATTTAGTTCAGCAGGATTTTTATCTAACATTAACAAATTAAGCCTTATTGTAAAAACCAATAAAGAAGATTCAACATCAAAATAGCCAAGTAGCATAAAGATTTTTGGTAACACTATACAATAAGGTTCATTAGTTAAAATTAGTTAACTAGCTTAGTCAACTTGAACTAAGAATGACAAATACTTATACAGCATTTATTAATCTAATTGTTAAGATCAAAGGTTGGATGTTAACATTAGCAAATGAACTAACATGAAAACAACGAAACCTGGATTAACTAACTTTAACAAAGATTAACAAATACAGCATCAAGTGTATTGATCATTGTTAGTGAATTATGAGCCTTATTGTAAAGAGTTACCAGATCTTTTTCTGACTTTGTCCTCAACTTCAGATCTGCAGTGTGTGGTGTGTAAAGTTACTGAAGTCAGTGTGTGTTGAGAGTGTTTTACCTCGATGTTGTTTTTGCTCTGGTTGTCTCCGTCATCAGGAGAAACTGCACCTAAACATGCAGAGAATGTGTGTGTGTGTGTGTGTGTGACTGACGTCACGAATCAGAGCAACACTACAGTAGTTCATCTCTGTCCTGTAAGTTATGATGGTGACTAAAACACACCCACACACACGATTACGCAAGCTCTTTATATTGCAAATGTAACCGAGACCAGCCAATAATAGCCGTGCATGGAAACCCGAGTCACGTGGTCTCGAGTCTTAAAACGCCACAAGAAATTAAGTACATTTAATAATTCTTCCGCCGGATACCAAGATATCTGCGTTTCTCGCTTCCGGTGGGGGATTTGCGGGCCTGTATCTCGGGCTGACCCTGATCCTTCAGATCCAACTGAAAATAAAGAATTAAAAGACAAACAAGCCACTCACAGAAAGTGTGTTGAGCTTCAGATAAATATGAAAGCTTTGAAGTTATTCAATATTTCAGTCACAATATTTTTGTCCGCTTTTTAAAGAGCAGCCAGTGTGTGAAATATGACACCATGAGCTTAATGTGGACATTATTGAGACAGACACTTTTTGTGTTCATGTAAAGTCTTTAATTGTGAATAAAAACAGCATGAAAAGCACAAAAAAATGACTTAAAAACAGTACAGGAGAGGAATAGAGACATTTCCAAAGAGAAAAACAGAATGACAGAAAATATTTACACACAATTATTAGTTTGAGACACGGTCACTAAAACTACAGCGTTTAAAAGAGCAGCTGGATAACTAGTGTTCACACACACACACACACACACACACTGATTAATGCGTGTGTGAATGGACTGAAGTATACTTCTGTGATTGTAATAGAGTAAAGGTTTAGTTTGCCGGTGATTAACACGTGAATATATAAGTAGTGTACGAGTGTTGATTATAGAGTTATTCTGAGTTTCTGTAACATTATAGCGAGTAAAAGCCCGTGTGGACGGCACAGGAACAACGACTCAACACACACACTTCACTTTTTGAAGAATTTCTTGTTGAGAAGGAAGATGAGCAGATTAACGTTGACTTTGGCTTTATCGAACATCTTCATCACGGACACTTCCTCGTACTGAAGCTGCAGCAGATCCTGCACACACACACACACACACACACACACACACACACACACACACACATTATTTCTCATGTTTCATCCTCAAATACCATTAAGCACCTGTGAGATGCACATCAGGACGCGCGCACACACACACATCACATCACCTGATACTTGAGAGGGAATCTCTCCATGTCCACACCCATGAAACGAGCCTTCACCAGGAACGCCCCGTCCTCCTCAGCGGGAATGATGTCAAAGATCACGTTCTTAAACCTGCGCACACACACACACACACACACACACACACACTCTACTCATTTGCTTAATCACTGATGAGGTCAGAGTGTTCGATGGCGACTGCAGCAGCGGATCTGATAATGTGATGTGTGTGTTTGTTACACGTGAGTGTGTATATGAGAGTGTTTGCGTGTGTGTGTGTGTGTGTCGTACTGTGTGACAGGAAGGTCTTCGATCTCCAGCAGAACTCCTTTCTCATGCAGACGAGCCGCTGTGTAAGTGAGTGTCGGCGGCTTCTTCTTCCCTTTATCACTCACTTTCTTCCCGTTGACTTTACTGAGAGAGAGAGAGAGAGCAAGCATCATTACTCCAGTCTTCAGAGTCACATGACCCTTCAGAAATCACTATAATATGATGATCTGATGCTCGAGAAACATGTATGATTATTATCAGTGTTGGAAACTGTTATTTACACTTATATTTCAGTATTCTTTGATGCTTTTGTAAAATAAAATGCTACAGTAAGAAATTATATGATATTTTTGTGGGGAAGAAATAAGAAAAATCGATACTTTTATGCATCAAGGACGACAGTAAAGACATTAATAATGTTTCAAAAGATTCTATTTTAAATAAATGCTGTTCTATTGAACTTGTGTGTACCTGGCGGTGAGGTTGTGTAGGCAGGTGTGTGTGTGTGTACCTGGCGGTGAGGTTGTGTAGGCAGGTGTGTGTGTGTGTGTGTGTGTGTACCTGGCGGTGAGGTTGTGTAGGCAGGTGTGTGTGTGTGTGTGTGTGTGTACCTGGCGGTGAGGTTGTGTAGGCAGGTGTGTGTGTGTGTGTGTGTGTGTGTGTACCTGGCGGTGAGGTTGTGTAGGCAGGTGTGTGTGTGTGTGTACCTGGCGGTGAGGTTGTGTAGGCAGGTGTGTGTGTGTGTGTGTACCTGGCGGTGAGGTTGTGTAGGCAGGTGAGTGTGTGTGTGTGTGTGTACCTGGCGGTGAGGTTGTGTAGGCAGGTGTGTGTGTGTGTGTGTGTACCTGGCGGTGAGGTTGTGTAGGCAGGTGTGTGTGTGTGTGTGTACCTGGCAGTGAGGTTGTGTAGGCAGGTGTGTGTGTGTGTGTGTACCTGGCAGTGAGGTTGTGTAGGCAGGTGTGTGTGTGTGTGTGTACCTGGCGGTGAGGTTGTGTAGGCAGGTGTGTGTGTGTGTGTGTACCTGGCAGTGAGGTTGTGTAGGCAGGTGTGTGTGTGTGTGTGTACCTGGCGGTGAGGTTGTGTAGGCAGGTGTGTGTGTGTGTGTACCTGGCGGTGAGGTTGTGTAGGCAGGTGTGTGTGTGTGTGTGTACCTGGCGGTGAGGTTGTGTAGGCAGGTGTTGATGTACTGGCTGTAGTAGTCGACCTGCTCCGAGTGGAAGGAGCTCTTGCAGTGAAGACTGTGTAGAGTCTGTCTGAGTTTCACCAGCTCCGCCTGACGCCTCTGACGATACACACGCTGGTGACGGATGTCCTACACACACACACACACACCGTCAGCACCAGAGACTGGAAAAAAAGATGGATGACGCCCCTTCACTCTCTCCCATTGGTGAAAAGTGAAGCCGCCAAAGTCCTAATATGGCGCTGACATCTTAATGAAACTCTTAGAGTAACTCGTTATATCAGTGAGAATTAAACTGTCCCGAAAATCTCCCAAAAGTCTGTGCCTCAGTGACATCACTCAGAGAAGCTGTCAATCACAACGTCACATTCCCGTGTTTATAACATCAAATAATAAGCCCACACTTATTTTAAAATAACAAACACTTAAACTTACATCAGCGTAATAAAAACACCTAAAATGACAGAAAACTTGAATCCCAGCACTTTGTCGGATTCACAAACTCAAGGATTTCGAGGACCCGTGGGAACCCGCGTGGTCAGCACACACACACTCACCTTTGCGATGAGCTGCAGCATGTGTGTGTGTGTGTCGGGGGGGTGCAGGACCCCGATGGCCTCCAGTCTCCGCATGTTCCTCAGGATCTTCCTCTTCTTCTCCTCCAGGGTCAGGCTGCCGTCGGACACCAGCGACTGGTTCCTCTTCATCTTCTCCGGGGTTCTGATGTCTCTCTGAGCGCGCTGGTGCATCATCCAGCCGTGCTGCACCTCCTGCTCACACACACACAGATTTATTTGAGATTTAAGCTCTAAAGCTCAGCCTGCATCCTTCCCTCGAGGGTCAACATGACCCGAAGCCCTAAAATTATACTTTTTTCAATTATTTATTTATTTAAAAAAAAAAAAATTAAATATTTATTTATTTACTGGTACTTTTTAAAAATATTTTTTTTGTAAAAAATTTTAATGCATTTTTTTATTTACTTGTAAATTACTAGATTTGATTAATAAATAAAAGTTAATTTAAGCACATTCCTTACATTCTTTCAACTTAAAAAAAAAAAAAAAAAAACCCTCACAATCTCAACACACCCAGCTCAAAATATCTTCCATTGGCCCTCTTGTGAAATAATATTAATAACTCATGATATTTCATGACTGGAGATGGACATATCGCTCTATATGGAGCAGAGCTGCTGTTCTGCTGGGTCCTAAAGTCAGTTCTCTCAGCATGTAGACATTACAAATCATTCTTTAGTGGAGATTTTGCATTTATAGCATTTTCTATATGGTGTAACTCCAGTTTCAGTCACTGGATCAGTGATGGCTGTGTGTGTGTGTGTGTGTGTGGAGTCATGTCTACCTGATCTCTGGAGGCGGAGACTTGCAGCACCTCACTGAGCGTGTCACCGGGCTGCGTTCGGATCACATCGATGATCAGCTGCTTTGTGCTGAAGAACAACCAGACAGGAAATGACCTCATCATCACCATCATCATCATAATAATCAACACAGATACATCATCCGACAGACTCCGCCCACCTCAGCAGAATCCCGCGCGCGTCAGGCCTGTCATCAGAGCTCGTGAACACGTCGAACTTGCTGGTGAGCGTCAGAGAAACCTCCATCTTGGCCAAAGGCTGCTCCACATTTGGATCCGAGGGGTTGAGCTGCCCCTCGCCTGCGCACGCACGCACACACACACACACACACACACACACACACACACACACACACACACACACACACACACACACACACACACACACACACACACACACACACACAGAGCTGTCTAAATGGGATGTTCCATAGACATAATGGTTTTTATAATGGTACAAACTGTATATTCTGTCCCCTTACATTAACTCTACCCATCACACACACACACTAACCCCTAAACCTAACCATCACACACACACACACACACACACACTAACCCCTAAACCTAACCATCACACACACACACACAGACACACACACACACTAACTCGACCCCATAAACCTATGCATCTGTTTAGGTAGGGCGCTCACTGGAGCTCACACACACACACACACACACACACTCTCAAGGCAGGATCTCAGTGTAAATGATTGTGTTTGACGTACCGATGAGGTCCTGCAGTGACGGCACTGATCCCAGATCCTGCAGAAGCTGCTGAAGAGGGTCTGACGGATCGGGACACAGACAGTCCTGATGCTCCAACAGCAGCTGACACACACACACACACACACGTCAGTAACATTGCATTACCATTTTATGCCCAGGATGAATAACTGCACAGATTTAAACATGGTCATGTGACCACTGTGAAAAACTCTGATTCACAAACAAATGACATTTCATGTTCAATATCGTTAGATGTTTGTGATGTTTGGCACTGACTCGGTGTGTGTTGATGAGTTCGCTGATGGAGATGTAGATCACGGGCCTGTTGAGGATCAGCGTCTCTGAATACTCATCGATATTGAAGCGTTCCTCCGGCTCAGGCACGTCACACACCGTGCGCAGGAACTTCCTGTTACAGGAGAGAGCCGAGAGATGAGATGGGAAGTGTGATGCACTAGTTGAGTGTGTGTGTGTGTGTGTGATGTCCTGGTTGAGAGCGTGCGCTCACCTGAAGCGTGCGTGTGTGTGTGTGATGTACTGGTTGAGCGTGCGCAGGTGTGCCGAGTCCCCGCTGAAGTGCTTGAGCGCTGCGCTGTGCTGAAGGATGCGAGCGATGGAGCCCAGAGTCCGGCGCTGACCCGGCAGAAGAGCAGAACCGGCACCGAACTCCACAACATCAAACCCGTCAGGAGCCACGACAGCAGGGTTCATGTAGCGATAGTAGATGAGGTTACCCACGATCTGATCACACACACACACACACACACACACACAGCAGATGTTCAGACTAGACTATTAGACTAAATAAAGTCAACATCATTACTCTGACAAAGAAACGCCCACTTGTATATATAGTCAAAAATGTATATATATATTTTTTTTACCTTTAAGTATTTTTTTTATAAATATTATTTATATATTTTTTATAAAAAGAAATAAAGACTTTATGTAGAAAATGTTTTTGATAAATTATAAATGTATTGTGTGTGTATATATATATATAAATGTATATATATTTTTACATACATGCATATATACACACAAAACTATATTATTTGTTTTAGTAATTAATATAAAGTTTTTAGAAATACACAAATATATACAATTACACTATATATATATATATATATATATATATATATAAAATAAATTTATATTTTATAAATTTCTTTACTAAAAACTATATATATATATATATATATATATAAACAGACATAATACATATTTTATGATCAAAAACATTTATTTGTTCAAATAAATAAACAAAAATAAATAAATAAAAAATATATATATTATATATCAATATATATTTATGATAATCTGAGGTTTGAGAACTACCTTGTACAGCTCGTCCTCACTGGCCTGAGGAAACTTCTCCTGCAGGGCGTCTCTCAAAACCTTAGCAGTGTAGCGCAATCCGTACCTGGTTAAGACACACAAACACACATTTAAGATATAAAATAACCCCTGAAAACACCAAACTCTATCATCTAATATTCAGCCCCATCAAGAATTCACAGAGCTTTTATGTCATAATTTCCTGCAACTTTAAAAAAAAAAAAAAATTATATTTTGGTAATATGGCAGTGCAAACCCATCAATAATCAGTAAGAAATAATTACTTACAGTAAGAATATAAATTACCTGTAATTTTTTTGTGCATAATTACTGAAATCGATTGTGGTTCATTTCTCTTTACAGGTTCTATTGTATTCTAACAGTCACAAACACTAATTCTAAACATAGGAGGGACTGACTGTGTGTATGCGTGTAGGCATGACACACTTACGGTAGTTTGTGTGTGTTGCTGGTGATGGCGTGTAACACGCGATCTGTGAGGTTCTTCAGGTTCGTGATGGAGATGTTTAACCTCTGCTGGACCTCCGAGTGACTCAAGGCCTCCTCCACGCTCACCTCATACGGTAAACAACTGAAACACACACACGGTAATCTTCATCTCAGAATTCAATTCAATTCAATTCAGCTTTATCTGTATAGCGCATTTCACAATACACATTTAAAAAGCACATTACAGCGTACAGTGATCTGTTATCAGAGGAGACTGTCTAAGTTAAGCGTTTCAGAAATGCAAATCACAGTTAGTGAAAAACATATTAATTTAAACAATGTAATAATTATAAGATCTCCTAAGAACTGAGTATCTCAGGAATGTGTTCTTATAGCATTCTCACGGACAATTCGCAACCTCACCACTAGATGGCGCCAACACTCACACACCACCTTTAAAAACTACTCAAAAATCTCATGTGTAATATTGTTACCATCATTTCTTCTAAGTAAGCAAGCACATAAGATTTTCCTAAAGCATTCTCACGGACCTCTTCTGGCCGGTCTGGCTCTCGTTCTGGTTGACCCAGCTCTTGTAGATCTCCACGGGGTCGGTTCGGATGTTGAGGGCCCGGTCCTGCAGAACTTCTCGGATCGCCGGACCCAAGACGTCCTTCAGCGCGTTCTGGCCGCGAGCGTGACGGTAGAAACTCACCAGCATCTTGATGACGGTGGGGTTCCCAGTGACCACTTCCTGCGGTCGGTCCACCTTCACACTGCACACAGTCCAGCGCTGTCATTCGTGCACCAGTTAACATGTTCGACTGATTCAATAATGACTGATGGAAATAAATCAATTTCGATGCAATCAAATTCACCAAAGGAATGATTAATGGTATGAACATTTGGATTTTTATCTGGCAAGTGCCCCTATTCTGCTGTTTTTAAGGTCGCTAATGTTGTTTTGGAGTCTCCTGAACTAGGTTTACATGCATCCAAGATCAAAAACACTTTAATCGTCAGCTCTTTCCTCTCAGCTTCAGTCTCTCTAAGCTCCGCCTCTCTGAGAGCTGCTCTGCTCTGATTGGTCAAAGCAAGCGCTCATTAGCATATCCGAATCTCAGCTCATTGTCACAGTGTTAAAACAACTGATCTATCCAACACTGAACTCCAGAGACATAAATCGGAAAGACTTTACAATAAGGTTCCACTTATTAAAGTCTAGTTAAATACATTAGTGAACATGCTGTTAATATTTGTTTCTATGCAGATTTACCCCATGACAAAACCACCCAAGTCATTCTAGAATGATTCATTCTTTTTAAATAGAGCTATTCAAGTCGTCTGGTGCAATCGTTTTAATATCGCAATGTCATTTTTTGCCAATATCGTGCAGCCCTGTGTTTTCCATAGTGAGATATCGGCATCGGCAAATATTGGCCATAAGTGCAATATTAATATCGGTTATTGGTATCGGCCACAATTTTCGCATCGGTGCATCACTAAGGAAACTTTAACTCATGAGCAGAGTGTGTGTGTGTGTGTACCTGATCTCGTGGCGTAGCGCAGCAGTGAAGAGCTGCAGCAGAAGGAAAGCCTCCCTGCAGTCGGAGCCGTAGTTGAAGAGAGTGAAGATCACCGTCTCCATGAAGCTGGTGCTTTTATTCTGAGGCATCAGGAAGATCAGCTGAGCCAGATACAGCGGCTGGGTCTACACACACACACACACACACACACGTCAAAACACAAACACAGAGAGAGAAAAAGAGAGAGAGAGAGTGTGAGTGTCTGTCTGTCAGTGTGTGTCAGTAAGTGAGCATGTGAGAGCATAGTGTATGAGTGAGTGAGTGAGTGAGTGTGTGTGTCAGTGAGTGAGTTGTGTGTAGCCCCCTTTCCACCAAAGCATTTTGAGAGCCGGTGCCTGCGCGCGAACCAGTTCTTTGTGTTTCGACAGCCAAAGAACCGGTTCTCGGCCGGGAAAACTGGTTCTAAAGCGGCACCAACTCTTTGCTGGACTAGAACCGTTCTTTTACCACGTCATGCTTATGTCGGGGACTGGGGTGGGTTTAGATGTGTCCTAAACATCTTTTCTGACCATAATAAAGGATCGCAAAGCCAAGAGAAACATTTGCAGAAACACGAGGGAGTCCGCCTCTGTAATTGTCATGCTTGAAGTTAACGCAAGCGTTTCTATTTTTGTAATTTTTTTATTGAAGACATTATAAGCAAAGAAGAAAAATCACAATATAGAACAAATGAATGGAAAGAAAAAAAGACACAAGACAGGGTTACATAACTTATCAGAAAAAATTACATATCAAACGAAAATATTAAAAGACTTACATATTTCAATTGTTTTTAAAGCTTTCTTGGTACACGAGTTAGAGATAATCTGAAAGTAAAGTTGTATTTGCACGCGTTTCTAGCTAAGACGTATGGCGACGTACACAGTGACGTAACGACGTCGTTCCCTGGGCGCTCTAGTCAGTGGAAAAACAAACAGGTTCTGAAGAAGTTCGCAATTGGAAACCAACTCCAAACGAACTTTGAACCAGCACCATTTCCGAACCAGTTCTTTTTTAGGTGGAAAACAGGTGTGTGTGTGTGTGTACCTGAAGCAAGTAGAACAGGTGCTGATAGGCCTCAAGTCGGTCTCTCTTCTCTTTACTGAGGGCTTTCAGGCCCTTGTGTTTGTCCAGAGCCATCATGTCACTCAACTGCTCCTTATTCTTCTTAGTGAGCTTCTTACAGTGAGACACCACCTCCTACAGACAGACAGACAGACAGACAGACAATCAGAGAGAGAGAGAGAGATGAACAGAGCCACTGTGTCTCCGCTGGTTGTCTGACCTGCAGCGTGACCCGGTTCCGGACCAGCAGGCCGATCTTCAGGTCCATGAGGTCCAGGTCGTGCTCCAGCTGCCTGTTGGCCCGGATGGAGCGCACCACCTCCTCCCTGAGCCTCAGCAGCTCCGCCTCCTGACGGATGTCAGCGTCTCCACACTCCAGCAGGTGCGCAAACTTACACACCACCGACAGCGGCGGCGCGCTCGAGTGAACTGGACATCACACACACACACACACACACGGGTCACAACACATAACAGGCACAAACAGGGTTTAAATTAACTTTTTTTTAGTTTTCTATTCAGAACTTCTACTAGCCAAAAAGAAAGAAAAAAAATGTAACCAGATTAACTATATTTATATATATATAATTTATTTATATATATATACATATACAGCCATTCCTTCTCATCACCAAACGTGTGTTTTAGGAGTACAGATCAATGTAGGACAAACAAAGGTTTTAAAATAAAGTCTTCTCTGCAAACCAAATGCTTTTAATCTCCGCTTTCGCTTCAGTGCAGATGAGCCAGCGCTGTTCTGTGTGGCGTAGTGACGAGTGTGTTCAGGTTAGCAGATATGAGCAGATTCTGTGTTTAATATATCATGATGACTCGCAAGTATTTGCACAGGTTTGTCTTACTCGAACTTCTCCAGCAAAGTGAGTAAACACGATAAGTAACACACCAACTTAGCTCGTGATTTGACAGCGTTATTCGCCACTGCTGATTCATACCCGCGTTTGGCGGATGCTAGTTTCAGACCGTGCTCACAAACGTTTGAAGCGTATGATCAAATACTGTGATCGTCAGCGACTGACCCAGTAAGCGATACTCCTCGCGGGCTCTGCTGGCTCTGAAGAACGCCTGGATCCGGATTATAGCTCCAACCTGACACATAAATAAACACACAGATGAACACACACACACACACACACACAGATCATGATGCTGGACACAGGCGTAACCCTCACATGTCTCCTGAAGTAAGCGAGCCGGGCGAGATAGTTCCTGCGGGCGAGCCACATCTTCACTGTGGCCTGGATCTGAGAGCACAGAGAGTCACACGTGAGACACACACACACACACACACACACACACACTAGGGGTGTCACTTTTGTGGAAAAAATCCTGTTTGATTTGAGACGTGTTCATTGAATCGATTTTCCATGTCTAAAAACGTTTCCATTTTCAACACCAAACACAGGCGAATCCACGGACACCTGACAGGCGTTAGGACAAACGTAAAGAGGCGCTTGAGACGCGATATTCCTGATGATTTATTGCCGTGAAGTTTCAGCACAATGACAAACATTCTCAATAAACAATAATCAGAGTGGACTGCCATAACATCAGAGACTGCAGGTCAGAGAGAAGGCCATTAAAATCGATTCCCTATTTTCGTTTTCGATACTTGTGTTGGTTGGTCTGATTTTTGAACGTAAAATGACAGACACACACACACACACACGCGCTTTACCTTGAGGACGGCTCTCCAGTTGTGGTACAGATACTGCAGTCTGCGCCGGTACTCCCTCTGCTGTCTGTATCTCCTCCAGTGAGACTGATGACACACATTCAGCACGGGATCATTAGCGGCGCAACCATGGATCAGACATGAGGCGCCATGTATCGTGCAATGTTCACCCAAAAATGAAAGATTAGGTTGGCATCAAATATGGTGAACCAGGAGAGTACAAGCTAAAGTTTTACACATTTGAGCAAACTAATTATTAATCAATTAAAAATAACGTCCATTACTTAAAACTTATTTTTAATGCATGCAAAAAGTCAATAAAGACAAATTTAAAGTTCTCACAATTTCGTGATTTTTTCGAAGTTTTTTTAATCTCACAATAATTCATAGTATGATTGTAGAAATTAAAAAATAAATGGTTTATATGAATTCAATTAATTATGCCTTTTAATTATGAAAATATTATTAAACCATAAAACGGAATCCAGAAAACCTGAAATAAAGAGATTTAGTCGTATGTCATTGATCTGTAAACATGTCATTTTTGTTAAACTTTTAATAAATTGTTGTCAAATTGTTCAAATTTAATAATGTCAATTAACTATGCTTTATGATTAATAATATAAAATAAAATATACAACCACATATTTTGTGGTTTAAATGAAAAATAAGAAAAAAAGAAAAAGTGTGTATTCGTGGTTCAAGCTCCCTCAATTGTTTCAATTTGAAAAATAGAATAAAATAAATACCGGGCCGAAATGACCCGAGGGACGGATGAGGGTTACGTCAGTCTAGTCTAATCATCCAGTGTGAAGGTCCCATGAGCAGTGTGTTGAGGTGAGTCTCACCTGTATGGTGATGACGGCAGGAACGTGTGTGTTGAGGAAGTGGCGGCGCTCGGCTAGCTTCTGTCGCAGCAGAAACCCTCGCATGCGCGCCTGCATCCGCTGCACCAGCGCCTCACTGGCCTTCCACTGCACATCTCTGCTGTGGGCCGAGGTCACACGACTGCACACCGCCTGCACACACACACATCTCACTGATTTACGGCACCACTCGTTTACGGCACACTCTGGCAAATTCAGCATGTTTTACAGGTGTTTAGTGCGCGTCTCACCTGGATGTCCTCGTGCGTCAGGAAGATGCTGTTCTGGACGAAGCCCTGAGGTCTTTCCCAGCTGCCCTCCAGTTTCTGCAGGTGGAAGTAGTAAGAGCTGCGGTCCGGCAGTTTAGTCCTCATCCACGTGCTTCTGTTATCACCTGCACAACACACAAACTCACACTCAACAAGTGCAGTGTGTGATATAGCAGCATCTAGTGGTGAGGTTGTGAATTGTACCCAACAGTGGCCGACAGGAAGTGATGTCATCTGAGACAGCAGAGAGTAGGCAAAGCAACGAGGTTTCTTTACAAACGACATGTTATTGCGAATATTATAGTTACTTGTTCTTGTATAACGTTTTGGATGACTAACGACGGAGAAGAATTTGAGCGTTGTGCGTTCAGGCGCTGCCCGTCAAAATAAAAGTCTCGCTTCGAGCACATCGGCCAAACAGAATCAAGGTCAAATTAGAACAAACAAACACTTCAGAACTCCCATTGGTCCATGGGGATGATGTAATAGGTGGGTGTGGCTCTGAAATCTTCTCCGCTTTAAAAATAAAGAGTTAAAAAACGAACACAGACTTTATAGTAGAAACTGAGGCTGTGATTGAAAGTGACACTGACTCTTATTCATGTTTAATATTGTAAAGCTGCTGATCTATTGTTTAACGTGTCTGAATAGCAGAGCTGACGCAAACATCCACATCACTATAATCAGACGCTTTCTCAGGTTTGTTGTTTTTTTTTGTTATTGAGAGGAAATATTTACAATGTTCATTTAAATTTTTATATTTAAAATTGTAATATTTATTCCACTTTGCTAGGTATATATTTATTTATTATAATCTGTTTTTTTTTTTACCAAATTTTTTGGGGATGAACATTTACTTATACTGCATTGAAACTGCAAAAAACTGTGGCCTATGCAAACGAAATTTCGTTCTGTATACACTTGTTGTATTATGAATGACAATAAAGTCTGTCAAGTCAAGTCAAGTCTAAATGTGGCCGGCGTCGAGATGTTCGTTAACAGTATTTTACAGCAAAAGCATTTCAAACTTCTTTTACTTCAAAGAGAAGAATAAAACAAGTTTGCCGTGAGGATAGAGGCCTTGGATGCTCGTGTGTGTGTGTGTGACTGACCCTCCTGTGTTTTGGCCCTCAGCAGGGCGCTCAGCTCCGTCTGGTACCCGTCAGCACATTCGGACACGACGCTCCTCAGCGCCACCTCTGGCAGACGCAGCACTCGCACCGTCTGAGACGCTCGGCCCTCTTTAACAGCCTGATTCACTGCGGCCAGACCCAGACACACTACACACACAGGGGTAAAATGTTGTATTAATCATGCAAAGTATAATAAGACCAAACCTATAGACATGCATATAGACATGAATAAAACTGTAAAGTCTGGTGTGTATAAAAGCTGTGGAGATTTAAAACTCAAACTCACCGCCTTTAAAGATCTACAGACGCAAATATATCAGGTGCAATAAAATAAACTTAAATAGTCTGAATGAAGACAGGTTATGGAAGCAAAATGGGCCCAAAAAATGTTTTTGCCTGCAGTGTCTTGCCTTAAATCTACCTGAGGCTGAAACCCTTGCAGTTACATGTGCATCAAGCGTATCGTGTGGTTGTGTGTGTCCACTCACTCTTCAGTGCTTTCTGAGTGTCCTGATTGGCCAGTCTCACACCTTCCTGAATGTCAGCCAACCAGAGCTCAGCTCCAGGGTCACGGCTCACCTGGAAACACAGGACATGAGCGTTTCATCAACCTTTTTTGGTTTTCTCACTTATCTAACAATATCTATCCTTCAAATTCTAAAAACGGTAAAAAGATAAATAAACTTATAAAATAATGGTAATTATAAAGTGCAGCATATGCAATGACTGGTTGTTTTAAGCATTGAAATGATACTATAGCAAAGATATCACTCCCCTTATTTAAACAAAAAAAATTTCTTATGAATATGATCATTTTTCTCCTGTATACATCATATACTTGGATATTTATATGAGCAATATTACACTCATAGCCATGTGAAATACCTCTTTATCTATCTCAGACAGGCTGCAGCGTTGCTTTTGCATGAAAATATGGTTTTATCTATAAAATTAAACTCTAATTCCACGTATTGTCTTTTCATTTCATATATGTGGCTGTTTTTATGGGTTTTCAAAGACTTAAATTTAAAAAACTCAAAGTACTTCAAACCCCCTGTATGAACCCAGTTAGAATCAGGTCTACACTAATTGAATGCATTTAAAGGTGAACTACAGGGGAATTGTGCAGCGAGACCCAGTGACCGATGGACGCATCACCACACCTCTGCCTTGTGTCGTTTGGCTCGGGTCAGCAGGTCATGGTAGCGTGTGGCGTTGAGCGGAAACACGTCCTCCAGGCCAGCGGAGGGCAGCATCAGCGCCGAGAGCGTCTTCTGAGGATCACTGCGACTCAGGGTTTGGTTGATCAGACCGATGGTGAGAATCTCTGTGGAGATCAACAACCACACCATCAACTACTAACGCTGAAAACTAATTATTATAACCAGAGAAGACACTTGCAGTCGACTGACGTTCATGTTCCTCGTGAGCGGCAGTATTGACGGTGTTCAGCCCCGTCTGCAGGTCGTTCCAGGTGAGAAGAGCTTTACCTGCCCTCCTCTTCTGCTCACACAGCTCCTCAAAATACCTGAACACAGTTATTACGCCAGATATTAACCCTGGAAAGCCTGACATGAAAACATATCTTATGCAGATTCTGAAATTTATATAAAAGGCTGATGCTTTTAATGTAAACCAATGAGATCTTTAATAGTACAGCAGATACAGGCATATCAATATCTGCCAATAATATGTCTTAGTAAGATGATATTTAAAAGCTTAGTTTTATGATCTGTAGTTATAAAACACATAATGCAATGATGATTGAGGGAAGAACAGATAAACCTTCCTCAAAAGCCTGATGATCATATTTAATACTCATGATTTTATAATAAATGATGATGATGATAATTAAGTAAAGCTGAAATATTACTAACAATATCAAAGTTATTCCTTGATAAAATCAGAGCAGATTTGACACAAAGACTTGTGAAGCTCGAGCTGAAAGAGGACACTTGAACAATTAAACTAAAAGACTTTCACTGGAAGCACTGCAGGAGATCGGCAGCTTTATCAGATCATGTTCATCATTAAGAGTCTAAGAAATTCACGTATCAAACATGTTAGCGATTAAACCACACAAAACACAGTTTTACTCTCTTAACTGTCGGCCTTTTGATTTAATGATTGTTTAAATGAATGCAGACAAAAATCTAGATCCAATTAGAGTTCGAAATAAGTAACATGTCCACATACAGTATATATATTTATACATTCATACAGTGCGTGTGATGAGTGAACGGTCAGACCTCTGAATCAGGCCGTCATCGATGTCAGCGAGTCCAGCGGCAGGACTGACTAGCGTAGCGCTGAACGCACCGAAGTCTTTCACCTCCACAGCCTGATTGACCAGAGCAACCGCTGACAGCATCTCCACCGCGACAAACAACTCCTCCTGCTGCAGCGAACCCTGGAAACAACATCACAGCTGCACCTTAGCATCCTTAGCACCTTATCATCATTTCACTGTTACATTTTAACATCTCATCGTCAGACCGAGGTAAAAGGCTGCACAAACCCAGATTCTATAAAAAATTCAAAAAAAGATTCTCATTTTTAGCAAATCCCAAGAATCAATCTTTTAGCCTGTGCTGGTTTTGCTTGAATAATCAAAACATCACTAAAAATTATTTGTAATAATAATCTTAGTCTTGTAACAATTAATCCAGTCAAAATGATCTTTGAACTTGATTCTTTTTAAATGAAACAGTCTCAGCTTTGAAATTCTGTCAGATTCATCACAAATTCAGTCAGTAAATGTGTGTGTGACAGATGAACCGATCATCTCTTCCTCTTTACTACTAGTTACAGTAGCAAATAAACATCAATGAACATCAGAAAGAATGTTGAAAGATACAGAACAACTTCCTGAAATAAATCATGTCTCATATAATCCATCAATCAGTGTTTCAACTGTCAAGAGATGTTAATAAAACCGCTACAAAGCTCAGCCAATGTGAAACTTTCCCTTCCCCGGTGATAAAATAAGGTTTAGGAGGAGGTTAACCCAGAGTTTAGGAGGAGGTTAACCAAGGGTTAGGAGGTGTGTGTTACCTGTGGACACTGGTGCTGCAGGGATGCCAGCTCTCTCTGGTAAAGCTCCGCAGCGAACGGATAGACGTCTGGCAGATGAGCATCTGGGTTCATCAGTGCCCGAACCGTCTGACGAGCTTCCCCACGCTGCACGGCCTCGTTTATTTTACTCACCGCCTGTTGAACTGCACACACAACTTATTGTACATGAAACAGCATTTATTTACTGTCACAAACTAATGAGTCCTTGCTGAATAAAAGTATTAGTTTCTTACTAATACTTAATAATCGTCTATTTACTAATTACTAATAAACGGCTCTGGGCATGTTCTTCTAATTAGAATAATTACATGCATTATTGTTTACAAAAAGGCTGCTCTTATAAGGTATGATCGGATTTCATTAAAACTATCTTTAATTGTGTTCAAAAGATGAAGGAATGTGTTATGGGTTTGGAACGACATGAGCAATTGATGACAGAATTATTACTAATTATTAATTGAAACACTCATATTACTCAAAAAACTCTACTAAAGCACACTCAGAGTAGTTAAGAGCGTTTCACTGACTGGTTCGATCTCTCTGCGCGTCCTCATTGGCCATGTTGACGGCCCCCTGTAGTTCATCTCTCTCCAGAGGATCCACACATCCCAGATCCTGACAAACACACACTTCAGTCACCGGTGAACAGTTTACGAGTGAGCGGTGAGAGAGACGATGTCTCACCAGGGCTTTCTGCTCTCGATCAGCGCTCATCTGCTCCAGGTACCAGCCGGCGTGATCTCGGACCAGTCCTCTGAGCGCCAGACTGGGGTTCTGCAGGGCACACATCAGCGCCAGCGCGTCAGCACAGTCCAACGCCTCGTCCACACACTCCACCGCCGCACGCACTGCAACACACACACAGAGACAGAAGGAGAGATCATTCCTGATTTTCCTTTTATGCAAATGTCCTAATTATTGAAATTCCAATTAGATTTAGTGGTGAAATATGAGTGACCCGGATATGATTTAATGACTCACTGTTGACTCTGTTAATGGAGTCTTGGATTTCTCTCTGCGTCAGATATTCCTCATAAATGTCGTTCTCTGCTGATCCGTTTCCCTGTAAAACACAGAACCGTTAGAAAGGCCAACTATAACTCGATGGGTAAAGCTGCCCTTCCACTGCACATGACAAACCACCGTTGGACAGGAAGTCATTCATTTCCAATAGAGTCGTACTGGAGCTGCGGGGAGTTCGATCATATACACATGCCGAAAATTTGGATCCGATTTGATCTTTGGATCTGCTGAACTCCTGCGGCTGGACCGCATGCGCCGGCCGACCGGATGTGATGTATTCTAATCAACACTATGAGTGTGAGGCTAAAATTACCAATATTTTCACTCTTTAATGTTATTCGGTAAACGCTGTTTCTGTAAAATGTCGGTTATTAATAATTATGGCAGAAAAAAAACATTTTATAATTATTAAATCAATATTTGTATTGATTAGCTCTGTTAAATCAGCTACTGATTTAAAAAGCTACTGTTTTTTATTGTGTGGATATATTCATGCATGCATTACGTTCATTAAAATCACTAATTTCACCATTGTGAACAGCCGAGGGTAACGGTTGCTTCACAACCAAATTTCAAAGCTCCATGTGACTGACGCGGGGGCGAAATACACTATGTCAACCCTATTTTACTGCTTTTATCTGTGACTATTGTTGATTGCAATGCATTAACTCTGGTGTCCAAAATACATATTGTATTATCCAGTGTTGGTTTTTGCAATTGCACTTTTCATGTAATATGTGTTTGTTTGTTTTGTTTTTGTACATTATGTGTTACAGATATAGTGTGCATTGTTGTAACTGGGTTCCCACAAGGACTTTCCAGGTCCAATAATGTCAAATTCATGGACTTAACGTGGGGACACATTTAAAACGAGAGCAAGGTTACATCGTGTTACCTTGTAAGATACATTGTTACAGTTTTGCACGCGTGAACGTCATGGCAACGTACAACACACAGTACCTCACACGGGAAACACTTAACGCAGTGTAAATGCACGCAACTAACTATAATCAAGCAAGCTAGCGCGCGTAGGCCATGCAGTGTTGGAGGAATAACACATTAGCGGAGCGAAAAATACAGATTTTTTTCTTTCAGAAAATAAATCCAAGCACTTTCATGGACCTCTGTGTTTATTTACAAAAACTTTCCAGAGCCTTGAAAACTTTCAAGGACCCGTGGGGAACAAAATGCAAAAAAAAAAAAAAAAGTATTACACAAAAACACAGAATCGTTCACATCAGCTGGTCTCTTGTCAGTTTGTGGTGATGAGACGCTCTTACATGTGTCCGCGCCCGAGACGCCTTCTGAACGCGTGCCTGTCGCAGCATCTCCTGGTAGACGGGCACCAGCCGGTCCTGAAGGGCGCTCAGCATGGCGTTGGGGTTCTGCAGGGCTCGACCCGTGACCTCCACACAACCCCGATCCACCGCTTCGTTGATGGCGATCACAGCCGCGTGCACTAAAGACAGGAGAGTGATTACAGCCAATAGCAAAACACAACAATCCAATCAATTCCTCAGACACAATGAAGCCCCGCCCACATGTGTTCTTGTTCCTGAAGCGTTTCACTCGTTATACGACACAATAGAGGAGAAAAGACTAGCTTAACTTCCCTTTCATGCTGACTTACTTTAAAGATGAAGTTTGTTTTTCTGTGTCACTCAAAGGAATAGTACAGATAACTGGATTTTTATACGGTAATACTTTAAATGAAAAGGACATTTAAAAATGACAGACATTACGTCTGATAACAAGTTTCTCAATATTTTTGTCTTTTTTTCCAGCACAAATATCTAAACATCCCTGAATCAAGATACAGTTACTGGAGATGCAGAATCACTTAAGAATCACTTATATTTATAAATGTATCAAAAATAAAAAGACAATGAGGTCAAAATTTCTTTTGGTTACACTTTCTTTTGATAGTCAGTCTACTAGACAGTCTCTTTAGACAGTCTACTAACTATAAGTAGCTTTTCAACTACATGTCAACTAACTATCATTAGAGTATTAGTAGACTGTAGTAGACTGTCAGTAGACTGTTAGGTTAGGGTTAGGGTTCAGGTTAGGAGAACAAGTTGACTTGTAGTTGCTAAGTTACTTACAGTCAGTTGAATGTCTGTTGGGGGACCAACAAAATAATGTGTTAGCAGATATTAAGCTGACAGTCTACTAATACTCTAATGATAGTTAGTTGACATGTAGTGGCAAAGTTACTTATAGTTAGTTGAATGTCTAAAGTGGACTATCAAAATAAAGTGTTACCTTTCTTTTTTTTCTCTTTGAATTAAGCATGTTTAGATACTTCTTTTATCTCCTTTTCTGGTACAAATAAGAAGAAAAAAAAGAATAATGTATTGATCTGGCTATATTTTGCTTTTAATTATTATTTGATGCACTAGATTTACATATTTATCTTGATCATATTGTAGCACTGAGTATTAAAAAAAGGGCTTTTTTTATATAATGTATTATTATTATTTTTGGCAACATTTTATAATAAGGCCTTGTTTGTTAACATTAGTCATTAACATTTAAATGCAAACTCACAGCATTGTCTAATGCATACAATTTTTTATTTTAATAATGCATTAGTAAAAGTTGAAAATATGACCATTAAGATTTATAAATGCAGAAATCATGTCATCAAACGAGACCTGATTGCAATGCATTATTATAAGCATGCTGAGGAAGGCACGCACCTGCCGCCTCGTCCACGGAGAGCTCATTGGCCAGAATTCCTCCGATCTTACTGAAGGCTGGCATCTGAATCCCGTATTTATCCAGCTCCAGTTTCATGTTATTGATCTCCTCCTCTGCAGAACACACACACAGTTAATAAAACAGACAGCTGTGCTTCCAGACGCTGAAACACACTATAGAAACGGCTCTGAAGTGGAAGTACATTTAGTAGTGCAGGGCAATGATTAATCGCATCCAAAATAATACACACGTGTGAATGTAAATATTTGAGAAATATTTGCATGCTTGCATATACTGTATGTATATATATATGAAGAGTTCAGATGCAAAAGCCTCTAAGTGCCATTTGAAATTTTCTTCTAGAATGATAATTATTATGAAGCTTGTATATTTAAGTTCAGTGATTTCACTTGAATGGCAATGATAATTACCTATTAATTGTTATTTAAGTGAAATTACTGAACTTAAATATACAAGTTTGATAAAAATCATCATTAAAGAAGAAAATTTTAAATGGCATTTAGAGGCTTTTGCATCTGAACTCTTCATATATACAGTATATATAACCCTATTTATAACACACTTTTAATAAATATATACATGCATATGTCTGTGTTTATTAATACAAAATAATTATAGAGAATACATGTAAACAGACTTTTATTTTGGATGCGATTAATCATTGCCCTGCACTAATGAGCGATGATGTTGTCACTGTAGAATTATTCATAAAATAACTTTTACCGGTAAACTTGACCTTCCCACACAGGTCATGGATCTGAGGGGCGAGTCCCAAACGAAACAGGTACAAACTAACACAAGAGATGCAAAACGGTGAAATATAACTGTAATAAATCACTCAGAGGTCATTATTCTGGACGATGTGGAGCCAGCAGTTCTGACCTCAGAGCATGAATGCAGTAAACGGCTCTGGGCATGTTCTTCTTATCGTACACATCCGTCGTCTCTGGATGAAACATCTGCAGGATATACAACATCATCTTCAGTATTATTACAGATTCACAACAGTTTCTGTTTGAGTTCCTGTCGAATTATGGGCTGAAACAGGAGATTTACCGTTGGCAACCCGACCTCCATCATGGCGTTCCTCCAATGGTTGATGTTGTCTGTGTGACGGAACTGAAGCCCGCTGGCCTGAGCAGAAAACATCAGAGATTCACCCTATTCTGCTGTTTTTAAGGTCGCTAATGTTGTTTTGGAGTCTCCTGAATTAGGTTTACATGCACCCAAGATCAAAAACACTTTAATGTCCCCATAATCTCCATTGCAGCGTCAGCTCTTTCCTCTCAGCGTCTGAAACGCTTTAGTCTCTCTAAGCTCCGCCTCTCTGAGAGCTGCTCTGATTGGTCAGACATCAAACGCTCATCATCATATCTGATCTGAATCGTGGGTTTCACCGTATCAGTAAGGGGTGAACGAAATCCGGACGCTGATGTACTGTGTGTCGGAGAGCTGGAGTGGACCTTATTAATATAATTTCATTTCATTTTAAAATGAATCTATACAACATTGTCTCTATATTTTATTAAAGTAATAATTAATAATAATAATAAAAAAAAAAAAAACGTAAAAAATGGCAGTGATTTCTGGCACTAGTACATATTCCTGTGAAATCCTTCGACGGCGATGGCGCACGTGCGGTCGTGGATCGCTCACCTTATATCGCTCCTGGTCCAGGTCGTAGATCTTCTTCAGTGGAACCACACTGGGAGCAAAACAGTGTCCCAGTTTAGCCAGATAAACCCCGTTCCTCAGCGCCTCCTCCAGCTCAGTGGGAGACGGCAGCACCTCCGCCAGACACGCCTCCATCCACCTGACACACACACACACAGCTGTCCACATCTGCAGTCTAAAGGGATAGTTCACCCGAAGATGAACATCATCAGCCCATGATTCACTCATGCTAGTGTGCGTGACACTCTCCCGTCAGACGAACACAATCAGAGTTATATTAAACATGTCCCGACTCTTCCAAGCTTATAATGGCAGTGTAAGAAATGTCTTTGGAAATATCAAGATCAAGAAAGATCTTTAAAAATGTTGAAAGTAGGTGTGTGTGTCACCCTGCGTCTCAATGTTCACACTATCTGTAGTAACAATGTGGACTTTTATAAAGATCTGTTTGGCCATTAACTTCTAAATGCATCATTCTGCATTAATTTGAGGAGAGTCTCCGCGACTGCAGATCATCGAGCTTCTGCATTTCTGTCCCAATGTGGATGTGTGTGACAGAGTGCAAACATTAAAGACGCAATTGAATGACGTGATAGTGTGTTTCAAAGCTCGTCTACTCTTTAGCTACACACTCAAAACTATCTACTTTTTAGTACAAATAGGCGAATTGAGACAGCATCAGAGTGTGTGTGTGTGTGTGTGTGGCAGCTGTCATATCTGGCAGAGACAGTGTTACTTGTATCCATAACAACTGAGTGACGCTTAACATTGTAAAGATCTGCAGTATGCCACTGGTCCATGATTATGTGCATGTATTTGACTGCATCTATGGTATTATGTCCCTGTAAATCATTTTTAGTGCACTTAACTAAATATTAAAAAGGTACCTCTTGGCCTCCTCCAGGCGGCACAGGTATTGATACGCCACATTCTGAATCCTCTGCTCATCCATCTCTTCTGCGGTCAGACGCTCATCTGAAATCAACATAGATCACTTTAAACACACAATCTCAATCACATTCAACAGCAACATTAATGTCACTCACTCACATTAAACATAAATCCTCAATCACATTTTAAATCATATTTAACATAAACCACAGTCATATCTTATATTAAACGTCAATCATAATTCACATAAATATAAACTTATAGATCATTTTAAAACACAAAACCTCAATTACATTTAACTTCACTCACATTTAACATAAATTCTCACTCAATCAAAATAAATCTCAATCATTTTCAATATAAACCTCTATAACGTTCAACATTAACCTCAATATCGTTCAACATAAACCTCAGTAACACTCAGCATAAAGTCACATATAAACACAATCACTCTTCCGTGATTCCGGCTTGTTAGACTGACGTGAACCTCTAGTTTGACGGTTTTATCGCCATGAATGTGTTTTATTTCAGTACTTACAGCCGGACCGGGCCTGAACACTCTCCCCCATCTCTGTTTTTCTGCCGATATCGATTACCTGGATCTGATCGATCGCGTTCTGATAAACCGACACAAACGCACGCGCTGATCTCTGACAAGCGACGCGATTCTCTTCTTATCAAACTCCTTCAGTCTGAAGCCGCAAATTAGTGACGCTTTCTGTCAGGTGCGTTCAAAAGATGTTTAATACATCTATATCGATAACTGGGATTAAACTTTCATTAGGCTCTGATTAATAACTCAGATAAATGTCGACTGAGGAAAAACCGTGAAAGCTCCCGTCTCCGTCTGTCAGTTGTTTACGGTTTGAATATCCCGCCCGCTTCTCATTGGCTCCCACACAGCAGCTCCGCCCACTTGATGACAATAGGGGGATTCGCGGTGTGTCATGGGTATTGTAGTGTATACGAGTTTTTAACAGCACAGCAAACCGCTGGTGTCTATGATCTATGATATCTATGAGCGAGTCTGTGTTTATGTGTATAAATCACATGAGGTTTGAACAGAATTGCTATTTTTTCTTAGATTCCATTTATTTATTTATTTGTTTTTTGGTGTGACAGAGATTTTCTTTTCTGGAGATTATTTGAAGGTAAAACATAGGCTATATTTTATTTTTTTTTAATAACAAAAAACAAAAAAGCTTTATTTTCAACAAAAAGCATGTACGTGGGTTATATTACATCAGAAAACACAACACAACAATACAATAGAAATTACAAAAGAAAAAGAAAAAAGTGGACCAAAAAAGAATAGAAAAGAACAGAGAGGGTGCACATATTATGATATAGCCTAGACATGATTAGATTTTGACATCAATGCACATTTTAATCTCTTTCTTAAGCAATGTGCAAATTTACATTGAAATAAAAAATAAAATAAAAATACATATACATAAAAACTAAAATAAAATGTATACCAGCATCCTTTGAGCAATGGTTCTTGATAACCTTATATCAAGTATATAAGAGAAAAGTAGCCTATTTCAAATATTAGGCTATTTTAGGTGAATGTTGATGGTCAGGTGAAACCACATCACTGCCGTTTCCATAGACACGGGTGTAAACATGTGGTCAGGTGTGCACACACGGAGAGAGACACCTGTCTGTCTCCTCACCTGTTTATACATCATCAGCTCCAATATTACGACATGATTAAGATATCGGACCATCAAACATGGCGCGTATCCCCGAGGACGGTCTGATGGGAGTATCCGTGTAAGTTCGTTTCTTAACTCGGGAAATGAGTGTGGAGAACCTCTGTTCTAGTCTTATTCACTATATTATATTGTTTACTCGAGTTTTGTGGAGCTTATTCTTTATATTCGGTGTAACTGTGTGTGTAATGAGGGTTTAGTTTGCTGTGGTAACTGTGTGTTCATAGTGACACTCTAGAAGACTGATGAATGATTCATTAGTGAAGTGTCATTAACACACACTTTAAAACTGTTCAAGAAGAACAACATTTGTTCCAAGAAGGTTTCGTTAATATGTAAGTTATGTAAATGTTACTTCTGAAAGTTCGTTGATCATATTTTTTCTTGGTTATACAAAAATTATATTTCATAATTTTGCAAACATACCAAGGGAACGTTACTTTTGAATGTTCTGAAACAATTAGAAAACACGTGAATCTAAAACGTTCTGATGCTAACGATTTTTCATTCCAAAAACGTAATTTTTGTAAGGTTAAGTTAGTTTTTGGTTAGCCAGGAAAGTTTTCTTCACATAAATAACAACATGTAGCCTATACGTAAATATTTAAATTAGCCTACTCGAGTTCGCGGCTTTCTGTAAGCGCGATATAAACAAACCCACGCATTTATGCTTAACCCTGGCTTAATATTTTTTTAATCTACAATGTGGCATATCTGATCATTATAATGCATTTTGATTGATATAATTTCTACAGTGTATTAAACAGACTAATTTATGAGCTCTGTATCATTACACAACATTTTTTGCAAAGTTTGGAAAGGTAAAATACAGCATAACCTAATAATTAAAGTTCCTAGAATTATAAAAACTAACGGGAACCAAATACTAATGTTTGAACGTTCTGTGTTTGCTGGGTAAATAATGTTTTGTGTAATGTTTTGAGAACCAGATAACTTGAAGGAATGTTCTATTAATGTTACTGGAAGAACGTTTGTTCATAACTTTGGGAGAACCTTGACAAAACGTTCTGATACGTTCCCTGTTATGGCTGGGATATCTGATGATTTATTTTCCCCAGACAGCAACATTGCCCGGATCCGGCCCACGTCTGGTACATGTGGACTCAAGGCGTACGTGGGCCGGATCCGGGCCGACACTGGGTTGCCGTCTGGGTTCTTAACTTGTAGTCAGTCCTCCTGGGTACAATTTACTTTACTTTAAAAAGTTTCAATTTCATGTCAAATATATTTCATTATAAAAGTAGCATGTAAAAATAATTTCTATTAACTCATTCGTGCATTCAGCCAATGCTTTTACACAAAGCGACTTTGGTTTTATCAGATCATGCATCCCTTGGGAATCGAACCCATGACAGTGTCGATGCTTCAGAAACCCATTAATAGATGTGATATTTTCCCAGATATGTCATACATCTAATTATTTCTGCAATTGTTTATAGTTTACACAAGTGAGTTTAACACAGTAACTTTAGTAACGGGCATTTAACTCTCTTTTTTCTTTCATACACCTCGAATTGACTGAAATTATAATGGTTTTCATGTGGTGGCTTTGGCTATGGCTTGCATTTAATTTAATATCCAGCAATATTATTGATATCCTGAACTGAGCTGGAGGATGACATATCCAGAGCAGCTATATATATATATATATATATATATATATATATATATAAATGAACTAAATTAATAACTTTTTGATAACAAAATGAAGCATCACTGAACTGACTTAAGCTGGACTGTGATGCTATTCTCTTCTAGACACAAACTCTGTCAAATTTCCTGTTACCTCTGTAAAGCTGCTCTGTGTCATCTAAAGCTGTCTCAGGCTGAGCCTCGTGTGTTCCCGCACCTGTGATCTCCGCTGAGTTCATGGCCTCGGACGAGTCTCCGCTCAGAGACGCGGGTGAGCCGAAGAGGAGCCGGAGGAGCAGATCTGATGTGCTGGGAACAGAAGCTCAGGTGGAGATCGAGAGACTGACCGCAGACGGACACGCAGCGCTGCAGAACCGAGACTATCCCGCCGCGCTGAGGCGCTTCAAGAGCGCGCTGAGAGCCGCCACTACGGTACTACGGGAATCATGCAAACTCAACCTGAAAGCAAAAATGACTTCACAATTAATGTACATATTCTTTTAATGAGCCACCTGTCATATTGCAGTGCAACACTTGAGACTTCCGATTCATATCATTTTTATTAGGTCAACTTTACCAGGAATTTTTTTGATCAAATCATGCACCTGTGATTGACATTATACTGACACATTTACAGGAAATACAAAATATTTTGAAATTTTTTTCCGATACTGATAATTCTTTATATTTATGTTTGAACGGATATATTAGCCGATAAATCTATATCCAAATTTGTATATAATTTTTGAGTGCGTGATTACAAAAAACAAAAGTCTCCCCATTAAAGCCATGTCCCAAACACACAATTATAATGTTCTCGTTATATTTGTATGACAGATTTGCGCTGCACGTGTTGCACTGAACTGTATTTTCCTTTTTTAAAAGTGATCTCAATCATATTTCAAGCTATTCAAAACCATCACGTCAAACAGTGCGCATCTGAAGCGTCTCAGCTGAAGGACAGAATACATTATTCATCGGCTTTAATATATATTACTATTATTAACTTTACTACTTTATTTTGCTCTCCTCACTTACAGAAATGTAGAACAATATCAAAAAGTATATCTGCACTGAAAAAAATATTTTCAAGATTTGTTATCACAACATATTTTTTATATTCATATTCAACTTTATAATAATTTATTTAGTTGAGATAACTTATTATTTTGAGTTTCAGATGGTTAAATTAATCTCCTTCATTGTATTAACTCACTTTTTCCAGTTTAATCAACTTAAAATTTTAAGGCAACCCAGGTTATTTACTTTCAGTTAAACCAACAATATTTTTTTTACAGTGTAGTAATCACAACATTTTTTCTTTTGTCTAATCAACTTATAAATTATTATTAACTCACTTTTTTAACTAACTTATTAACTCACTTTTTCCAGTTCAATGAACTTAAAATTTTAAGGCAACCAGGTTACTTACTTTTTTAAGTTAAAGCATCAATGTTTTTTCACAGTGTGTGGTCTGAATAATTTTTGATTTGGCTCTCTCTATATACAGTATAGAGCCAAATCCTCTCATACCAGCCAGAGAAACATAACAAATATCCTTGACGCTCTTATTCAGCTCAGAGAGAAGAGTCTTCAGAGGACGTGTGTGTTGAACCTGGGCGCTGCACTCGTGGAGGCGGGTGATCCTCAGAAGGGGCTCGAGGTGCTGTCCCGATCGGGAGAGCGAGGCGAGCGCATCGCTGACCTGCAGTTTAACCGGGCCGCGGCTCACGAGGCGCTAGGAGAGCACACGCAGGCCACACACAGATATCATCAGGCCGCGCAACTGTACCGCTCGCAGGGAGACGCCGGCGCCGAGGCAGAAACCTGCGTCAGACTGGCTCGCTCACACATGAAGAGGAAGGTAAAAGAAAAAACCTTTAAACTTCACCTGTAGTCAATCATTTTATCGAGCTGTGTTTGGTCTTGTGTTCCTGCATTTACTTAGTCCTCTAGATTGTGAGTGAAACAATGCAGTTAGTCTTATAGCAGAACAAACCTGTGTGTGTGTTGCAGGAGTGGGACGAGGCCGCGGCGAGTTTCCGGCGAGCTGCTGAGAGCTACAGAGCAGCGGGGAACACTCCTGCGTCTGCACTGGCACTGAAGGATGCTGGGAAATTCATGCTGAAGAGCGGCCACAACGCCACCGATGACATCATCAGCGTGCTGACAGACAGCCTGGAGATGAGCGCCGACATACCCGACCAGGAGACGCTGGGTAGTGTGTGTGCTTCAGTATGATCGATTAGTGATGTATACTAAACTCTAAAAATAATCTCATTTTAGCACCTTTATGTGATTTTTTGCCTTGTGACATTATTTTGCATGAAAATGAACCCCAATATTTATGTAGCGATATTCAGGAAAACAATAAATACTGAGAAAGAACATCAGATTTAGCAGTTTTTACGACTTCATACGATGCTTCAAATTCTGCTGCGCCATTAAAATGCAATGTATTAGCCACAAATCCAAGTTTTTCCATTAGATTCACTGCTAAACATTAGCTTGAAATTACTCTGTAGCTGCATTTAAACATGAAAATATGTGACTGAAATGGACCCATGAACACCATAATTTGTTTATAGAAATGAGAAATTTTGTAAGTGCCACAACAAAGCAGCGTGTCGAAAATTTTGTGTCTTTGATAAAAATCACAAAATATCATGAAAAAAATCATAGGTTAACTATTGTTCCCAACAACTTAGAAGAAGGCACTTCACATGTAGTAAAATTGTTGATCTGACGGCACTGATCAGATGAGAACAGAGCTGGATCTGAATAATGACTCTCTCTTCTTCTGTAGAGCTGAGTTTGTCTCTTATTTGATGAAGTTTGCATCACTGATTCTGTTACTTTCCTGTTTTTATATCAATTAATGTGACATGATTCAATTCACATGTTTGGTATCACGCTTTCACAATAAAAATAATTTTAAAGCAGCTTCACAGAAAGTGCATGAGTCCCTATTACAGTTTACAAGCTAAGTTGTGTATTTTAGAAATGTACATAATACAAAGTCACAGATAGCTAGAAATGTATTTATTTAAATAAAGTAGTTATTTAACGTGGACACAATGAGCTCATTGAAGTAATGAATACTTGTTTGTTACATTTAGGGAAAAAAAAATCAAAAATAGCTTGACACTTAATTATTCTGTTGAAATGCATGAAGTGATCCTCACCTGTGTTGCAGGGAAGCTGCTGAACGACGTGGGCTTGAGTTTCTCTCAGATGAGGCTGTTCTCCGAAGCGTCCGAGTGTTACGAGCAGGCTCTTCCTCTGGTCGCGTGTAAACCGCACAGACTGGCGGTGGTTCTGCAGAATCTGGGCGCTGTCCACAACACTCTGGGTCAGTACCAGCAGGCTGTGCGGTTCCACCGAGAGGCAGCGGCGCTCCACGGTGAGACACACACAGCAGAAAAATATGCATAATTATATACACACAGTAAAAAGTCAATGCAATGCAATTATTTTTTGTTCCATCATGCATCTACACTCATTGACGTGCTCATCATATTGAGTGATTACATAAAAAATTACCCCACAGAACAACATTATTAAAGAATTGTTATAGGACCTAAAATATATACATTTCAAAACATTTGTCTTCCAATAATATGAAAAAATAAAAAATTATGAAGTTTCTAAATAAAACTATCATTTAAAGCAGGATATTCCAATAAAATATGCTTTATAGTCAATGATGGTCTCTAACAATGTTCTCAAAACATTAGCTCAAAACATTATTTATTTATTTAACATCAACCATAGAAAGTTTTTAACTGAAACCTTTCAGTTGGATGTTCGTCTAACTTGTTTTGAAAGTTCAGAGAACATTTAAAAAGTAACATTCAAAAGTAACATTCAAAAGTAACATTCAAAAAGTAACAGATTCAAAAGTAACTTTTAAAAAGTAACATTTAAAAAGTAACATTGGAACACACTTCAAAATGGTGGCAGGGATTCCCCGAGAGGAAGCGCTTAAGGACGTTTGCAGGTGCGTGAATAAAAGTGGACTGGAACGCAGCCTAGGAATTACAATATGAAAGGGTCCAATTTAGAGCAGCAGATCGATTATGCACATCCCGTGTGCAAACTGATACACTTGAAGCAGCGCGAAGTCACAGCATGCAACGCTTCATATTTAAAAGTTTAACCACAAAGCAAAGATATATTTGATGCTGCTTAGTATATTATATCTATGCAACAGCTTATTATGATATGATGATATATACTTTATTGTCCCCGAAGGGAAATTTGTTGTGGACACTGTCCCTTCCATAGCTTTACAAGACAGCAAAAAAAAGACAATTCACAGCAAAAAAGAAAACACAAACAGATATTGCACACTCTCTGTATGGCCCTACATATTACATACTCCATAGAACACATAAAAATTACAGTTAACATATTGCACTCTCCCTTAGGCTCATTTACAATAAATACATAGTTGGCATACTACGCACCCTAGTACTGTATTGCACAATCCATCTGGCCTGCAGAATATACAATTAACATATTGCACATATTGTAGAATACACAATTAATATATTGCACCTCCTCTATGGCCTACAAATCATCCAAATGACCTATAACACACAACTCAACAACCAACATATCTTATTGAGACTTTTCTTTTAACAGTTTTAAATTTCAGTTACTGTGCTCATGAAAAACAATTCATAGTGCTCTCTACTCCAGTGCTGTAATCTAACAGACACCTGGGAGAAAAGAATATGATTTAGAAAGCGCAGTAAACTCCAGCAAGAGAATGTCATTTTATGCAAACCATAGACATTTATCTACAAATAAAGTATAATAGTGGGAACATTGATCTTGAAGAGAGTGTCGTCGTGTTACTGTCGTAACCGAAGGCGACGCGCTGTGTGAATGCTGAATGGAGAATGACTGAGGAGAGATGAGTTTCCATTAACTTTAAATTAACAACTTAAATATAAAATTTTTACCTCACATTATGCAATCGAATGACTTTAGAAGTCTTGGAATATAGTGGATGAAAACGTTATGTTTCGGGTTGCCGATGGCTTGCGGCTGGGCTTCTACAGCGCAGTTTCACACGCGGGGAGCAGTGCAGAGAGCTCCGGATCAGCAGCTTGCTCGGAGCAAGGATCACAGCGCATATTGAACTATATCGATATATGCGATATGGTCTAATTCCTTAACGCATTTAAAAATATATCAATATATTGCCCAGCCCTAGAAATACATTTTAAAAACACTTAAGAATGTTCACAGAGCCTTCAGAAATGGTATTTTCATATTTTTGTCAGCTGCGTAGATGGAGGTGCATGAATGTATAATGATTATTTCTGGTGCACCTGTAATATCGTGCATCTGAACACTTCGTGTCCGCAGGTTCTCTGGGAAGCCGTGGGGCTCAGGGTCGGTGTTTCAGCAATCTGGGTTTCGCTCTGGTGGAGTTGGATGAGCTGGAGGAGGCGTGGGAGAGTTACATACATGCTCAACAGGCCTTCAGAGACACCGGTACTGTACACACAAGAAATGGGTACTCAAGTTAGAGACTCAGACTCAAGTCACACTTTAAAAGACTTCACTTGGACTCAATAAACAGGACTTATGAACATTTTAAAGTCAACTCAAGTTTTAAAGAATGGGTTTATTTTAAAGGTTTTATAATATCTGCATGACACTTCCCTACAGGTCAAGTACTTTGGACCCTTTGATTACGTATGTTCATATATTGCTTGTAAACAGAAGTCATAATGGAAAGCCCATGTCACATGACAGGAACAACCATACCATACGTTCTTTCATCTGGGTTTATTAACAGCAAATCAGCTAGGTGCAAAGAATGTGGCAAACAATTAAAGACAACAATGAGATGTTGCATCCAATCCCATAATGTTAAGCCATTGGGTCAGTTGGTCATTCATGGCCATTTGAACACAAACATTTGCAACTACTTTCTGGAATTTGTTGAAAGGGAATAAGCTCAAAACATCCTTGACACCTTTACACCTGTTTTTAAGCTTACACTTGATCTGACCAACCAAAACTCATCTCCAGGTGTAAAAGTAGGAGAGAACAAAGCAGATTAAGTTAAACAAAGATGAAGTCATGCTAATGAAGTACAAAGAATATGAAGACTCCCAGTAGACACTTGAGGCTACAGGTTTGTTTATTATTTAAAAAACAAGTTCAGAAAACAAGGCAGAGTATGCAGCTATGACTTTACTTGATGCAACAACCTCAATATGCCTGGAAACAAATGCTTATTTTTAGCAGTCTGAGAGTGCAGAGGTGCTGGATCTTGAAAGCCAGGCTGGACAGACTGCATCAGACTCATAGCTTGAAGTGGTATTTTACTGGGTTGCGCCACAGGTTTGGAACCAAGACTGGAAAGAGACATGTAACTTGACTGCTCTGGCTTAGTAGAGACCTTGAATCTTGACTGTTGCGACATAGACTGGTAGCTGGCTTGTCCTAATTGCAGACTGCTGGGCTGGGACACAGACTGGTACCTGGCTTGGCCTGATTGTAGACCACTGGGCTGGGACACAGACTGGTAGCCGGCTTGTCCTGAATGCAGACCACTAGACTGGGACACAGACTGGTAGCTGGCTTGGCCTGATTGTAGACCACTGGGCTGGGACACAGACTGGTAGCCGGCTTGTCCTGAATGCAGACCACTAGACTGGGACACAGACTGGTAGCTGGCTTGAACTGATTGTAGACCACTGGGCTGGGACACAGACTGGTAGCTGGCTTGTCCTGATTGTAGACCACTAGACTGGGACACAGACTGGTACCTGGCTTGTCCTGATTGCAGACTACTGGACTGGGACACAGACTGGTACTTGGCTTGGCCTGATTGTAGACCACTGGGCTGGGACACAGACTGGTAGCTTGCTTGGCCTGATTGTAGACCGCTGGGCTGGGACACAGACTGGTAGCTGGCTTGGCCTGATTGTAGACCACTAGACTGGGACACAGACTGGTACCTGGCTTGTCCTGATTGCAGACTACTGGACTGGGACACAGACTGGTACTTGGCTTGGCCTGATTGTAGACCACTGGGCTGGGACACAGACTGGTAGCTTGCTTGGCCTGATTGTAGACCGCTGGGCTGGGACACAGACTGGTAGCTGGCTTGGGCTGACTGCAGGCCGCTGGGCTTGGACACAGACTGGTACCTGGCTTGGCCAGATTGTAGACCGCTGGGCTGGGACACAGACTGGTAGCTGGCTTGTCCTGATTGAGGACCGCTGGGCTGGGACATAGACTGGTAGCTGGCTTGGGCTGACTGCAGGCCGCTGGGCTTGGACACAGACTGGTACCTGGCTTGGGCTGATTGTAGACCGCTGGGCTGGGACACAGACTGGTAGCTGGCTTGGGCTGACTGCAGGCCGCTGGGCTTGGACACAGACTGGTACCTGGCTTGGGCTGACTGCAGCCCGCTGGGCTTGGACACAGACTGGTACCTGGCTTGGCCTGATTGTAGACCGCTGGGCTGGGAAACAGACTGGTACTTGGCTTGGGCTGACTGCAGGCCAATGGGCTGGGACACAGACGGGTACCTGGCTGGTCCTGATTGCGGACCGCTGAGCTGGGAGACAGACTGGTACCTGGTTTTTCCTGATTGCAGACCACTGGGCTGGGAAACAGACTGGTACCTGGCTTGGGCTGACTGCAGGCCAATGGGCTGGGAAACAGACTGGTACCTGGCTTGGGCTGACTGCAGGCCAATGGGCTGGAACACAGACTGGTAGCTGGCTTGTCCTGATTGCAGACCACTGGACTGGGACACAGACTGGTACCTGACTTGGGTTGACTGCAAGCCACTGGGCTGGGAAATAGACTGGTACCTGGCTTTTCCTGATTGCGGACCACTGGACTGGGACACAGACTGGTAGCGGGCTTGTCCTAACTGCAGACTGGTGGGCCGGGACAAAGACTGGTAGTGGGCTTGTCCTGACTGCAGACCACTGGGGCCATTAACAGACTGGTAGCCAGTTTGTGTTGGTCTTTGGAAACCAAGCTGTGGTACAAACTGGTTGCTGGCCTGTGCTGACGGTAGGCCAGACTCTGAACTGAATTGGGCTGGTTGTTGGTTGCCAGACTGGTCCACAGATTGTGAGCTGGCTTGGGCTGGCTCTTGGATGGCAGACTGGTCCACAGACTGAGAGCTGGCTTGGGCTGGCTCTTGGATACCAGACTGGTCCAAAGACTGAGAGCTGGCTTGGGCTGGCTCTTGAATACCAGACAGAGAGCTGGCTTGGGGTGACAGCAGACTACCTGACAGTTCAACAGATTGGGAGCTGGATTGGGCTGGCTCTTGGATGCCAGACTGGTCCACAGACTGAGAGCTGGCTTGGGGTGACAGCAGACTACCTGACAGTTCAACAGATTGTGAGCTGGCTTGAGCTGGTTGTTGGATGCCAGACTGGTCCACAGACTGAGAGCTGGCTTGGGCTGGCTCTGGGATACCAGACTGGTCCACAGACTGAGAGCTGGCTTGGGCTGGCTCTTGGATACCAGACAGAGAGCTGGCTTGGGGTGACAGCAGACTACCTGACAGTTCGACAGATTGGGAGCTGGATTGGGCTGGCTCTTGGATGCCAGACTGGTCCACAGACTGAGAGCTGGCTTGGGGTGACAGCAGACTACCTGACAGTTCAACAGATTGTGAGCTGGATTGGGCTGGCTCTTGGATGCCAGACTGGTCCACAGACTGAGAGCTGGCTTGGGCTGACAGCAGACTACTTGACAGTTCAACAGACTGAGAGCTGGCTTGGGCTGACTGCAGACCACTGGGCTGGGACACAGACTGGTACCGGCTTGTCCTGATTGCAGACCGCTGGGCTGGGACACAGACTGGTACCTGGATTGTCCTGATTGTAGACCGCTGGGCTGGGACACAGACTGGTACCTGGCTTGGCCTGATTGTAGACCGCTGGGCTGGGACACAGACTGGTACCTGGCTTGGCCTGATTGTAGACCGCTGGACTGGGACACAGACTGGTACCTGGCTTGGGCTGACTGCAGGCCACTGGGCTGGGACACAGACTGGTAGCTGGCTTGTCCTGATTGCAGACCACTGGGCTGGGACACAGACTGGTAGCTGGCTTGGGCTGACTGCAGGCCACTGGGCTGGGACACAGACTGGTACCTGGCTTGGCCTGATTGTAGACCGCTGGGCTGGGACACAGACTGGTACCTGGCTTGGCCTGATTGTAGACCGCTGGGCTGGGACACAGACTGGTACCTGGCTTGTCCTGATTGCAGACTGCTGGGCTGGGACACAGACTGGTACCTGGCTTGGCCTGATTGTAGACCGCTGGGCTGGGACACAGACTGGTACCTGGCTTGGCCTGATTGTAGACCGCTGGGCTGGGACACAGACTGGTACCTGGCTTGGCCTGATTGTAGACCGCTGGGCTGGGACACAGACTGGTACCTGGCTTGGGTTGACTGCAGGCCACTGGGCTGGGACACAGACTGGTACCTGGCTTGTCCTGATTGTAGGCCGCTGGGCCCAGACAAAGACTGGTAGCGGGCTTGTCCTAACTGCAGACTGGTGGGCCGGGACAAAGACTGGTAGCGGGCTTGTCCTAACTGCAGACTGCTGGGCCGGGACAAAGACTGGTAGCGGGCTTGTCCTAACTGCAGACTGCTGGGCCGGGACAAAGACTGGTAGCGGGCTTGTCCTAACTGCAAACCACTGGGGCCAATAACAGACTGGTAGCCAGTTTGTGTTGGTCTTTGGAAACCAAGCTGGGGTACAAACTGGTAGCTGGCTTGTGCTGACAGCAGGCCAGACTGTGAGCTGAATTGGGCTGGTTGTTGGTTGCCAGACTGATCCACAGACTGAGAGCTGGCTTGGGCTGACTCTTGGATGCCAGACTGGTCCACAGACTGAGAGCTGGCTTGAGCTGACTCTTGGATGCCAGACTGGTCCACAGACTGAGAGCTGGCTTGGGCTGACTCTTGGATGCCAGACTGGTCCACAGACTGAGAGCTGGCTTGGGCTGACAGCAGACTACCTGACAGTTCAACAGATTGTGAGCTGGCTTGGGCTGGCTCTTGGATGCCAGACTGGTCCACAGACTGAGAGCTGGCTTGGGCTGACAGCAGACTACCTGACAGTTCAACAGATTGTGAGCTGGCTTGGGCTGGCTCTTGGATGCCAGACTGGTCCACAGACTGAGAGATGGCTTGGGCTGATTGTAGGCCACTGGACTCGTCCACAGATTGCAATACAGCTTGTTCAGAGTTCTGGCTGCTGGCTTGAGATGACTGTTGGAGGCTAGGCTGAGCCACAAGTTGGTATCTTGCCTGTGCTAGCTGCACACCACTAGGCTGAACTGTGGAACCATCACGTGACTGCACTAGTTGTTGGCCACTCAGTAATGGCACAAGTCCATATCCAAATCTGGCTTGCCCTAACTGATACCTGGGTTGTGAAAACTCATTTCGCTGCTGCAAAGGCTTGACCAAAAAGGTAGAACTTGACAGCTGGACTGGCCCGTTACCAGAAAATAACTTGGAAACAACTTGAAGTCTACTTCTCTGAGGCTTGAAGATGGGCTGCACTGCAGACTGGTAGCTGCCTTCCACTTGTTGGCCACTGGACTGGGAGCTGTTCTGCACCATTTGCTGGCTACTAGACACCACGGACTCATTACTAGACTGTATTACAGTTTGATAGTTGAGCGGTGTTGGCCCAGGTAGAGACTCAATGGGCATACTTGCACTCATTTCAGTGGTCACAGAACCAGAAACGAGACTGTCACTACCAGCTGAAGATATCAGAGATCCTTGAAGTTGACTACTAGCATCAGAGTCAGTCCCATTTTGTGGACTATAGCTTGCACTGTTATACACACCCTTAACTTGTGCAGCACTGTAACTCCTTGGTCTTAAAAGACTGGTGGGATTTGATACATCAGCCCCATACCAGCTGTAGGAACTTCGTGGCTTCATATCCCGCATGGGGAAACCAGCCTCATGGTAAACAGGATAACCACTCCTGACAAAGCCACCAACTAGAAGAAAATAAAAAAGGAAAGAAAGAATCAGACACGTTAACAAATACTAATTATAGAGCTTGCCTGGATAAACCTTACCACTTCCAAAATGGTCACAGACACAAAGACTGAGAAGTGCCAAGGAAAAACTGTAGATGAAAAAAACAAAGCAAAACAAAAAAACATGTTAGATGAATGCCACTTGTAAACAAATACTACAATTTTTCATCATACCTTAAGAGTCGGCTAGTGGTACCCTCCATGGCCAAACAAAAATACAACAACGAACCACCTCAACAACACCAGTAAAAATTCATACAAAACATTCTTGACCACCAACACATATTAGTGTTGCTTGACGGACTCTTTATAGTGCCAGCAACTGCCATTTCCCAATTGTTTCTCTACAATCAGTTGTCATGGGAACATGTAATGCTCAATTATTAGGTTCAGGTGTTGCAACTATCATGACAGCTGCCGTTTCATTAAAGATAGAGTTGTTTTTTTTATATTATGATTACTAGACTAAAAGACAGCATGCAAAATACTTTTTGGGGATTAATTAAAATTACTTTAAATGTTTTTATTCATTGAGAATACATTTTAACATTTAAAGAAGCATTAGAATGCTCACTGTTCAAAATCTTAGCATTGATTTGGTCAAGCGGCCGTATATATTTTCATATCAAAATCTATTTTGTTCAATGATAACAGATGTTATAAATGATTTTTCTTTCAAATTTGGACTTATGGTTTTATGTTGTGTTAACCAATCAACAGATTTGTTTGGAGTATCTTTAGGAGTTGCAAAACTCATTATCTGCAATTCTCAAATGCGAAAATACAAATATCTTTTCGTCTTTATTGAAACTGTTTGAAAACTAGAGTACCCTGGTAATTTTCTTTCAGATTTGTCATGAATATATACATGTCAACATAAAAATCTGGCAGGACTATTCTTGTTAGCTTTCCTGTGGTGAAAGCTGTGTTCAGGTGAGACCCCCATTAGGTTTTATTTATTTATTAATTTTTATTTATTTATTTTTGTATTCAGCTGAATGGACAACTTTATTTTATAACAAAAAGACCAGGGCCCGTATTCATAAAGACTCTAAGAATCCTCTCAGAAAACACTTAATTTAGCTTTAATTCTTTTACCTAGTAGTCTCCGCTTAAGAGTAATTTGGGACCGATCTGAGAGCAACTCCGAGTAAGGTAAAGACTAAAGAAAGTCTTAAGCCTCTTAAAGTCTTTGTCCGTGCTCTTAACAATTTTGACCTTAAAACATCTTTTATGGGTTAATATGCTTTTTGACTTACATTCTTTTATTTTGAGAGTAAACGCCCACATTTCTAAGAATTTTCTTTGAAGTTTTTCACTAGGGGCTACACTTTTCATTAAGATTCTTTATGAATACAGGCCCAGGTCTTAATAGGAAATAAATATAAACACAAAGGGCTCAACACTATGGAGCTTATAAACATTTGAATAAATAATTTTAAATAAAGAAATAATGAGCTAATTACAATAGCCCAAATAAACGCATTAGAACAAAGATAAAAATTAAACAATCAGATTAAGTATAGGCTGAAATTCATGGTAAAGTACTTTCAGTATTCAAGTACAAAATACTACAGTAAAGACTAATGTACATATTTGAGCAGAGTTTTATGCTATTTTCACTTTAAGGGACAGATAACCATGAACTGGACATCAACTACTTCAGCATATTTAAGTACATTAATAGCATTTTCCATGCTTTTGAAACATTCATAAGGGGCTTTTTCTTTTTGAGGTTGAAAGCCCTCCCTACTACAGCCACTGGTAGGGCCCACCCCCCAAGCAGCCACCTACCTATGCCTCTGTTAAGACTGCCACCCATAATGTTAATGAATTGGTCAGTTGGTCATTCATTGCCATTTGAACAGATGAACATATGAGCATATACACTCTGGAAGTAATCTAGTTAAATGCATTCCACTACCTCTAAAATGTTGAGCTTATTCACTTTCAACAAATTCCAGACACCTTTACACCAGTTTAAGCATGCACGCTTTTGATCTGATCAAGCGAAACTTCTCTAGGTGTAAAAGTAATAGAGAACAAAGCAGATTGTTAAACAAAGGAAGTCATGCTAATGAAATACAAACAAAACGAAGACTCCTAGTAGACACTTGAGGTCACAGGTTTGTTTATTTTTTGCAAAAACAAAAGCTAACAGTAAATGAAGAAAACAAGGCAGAGTATTCAGCTATGACTTCACTTGTTGCAAAAACCTCAACATGCCTGGAGACAAATGCTTATGAGCAGTCTCAGAGGTCAGAGGTGCTGGATCTTGAAAGCCAGGCTGGACAGACTGCATCAGACTCATAGCTTGAAGTGGTATTTTACTGGGTTGCGCCACAGGTTTGGAACCAAGACTGGAAAGAGACATGTAACTTGACTGCTCTGGCTTAGGAGATACCTTGAATCTCGACTGTTGCAACACAGACTGGTAGCTGGATTGTCCTGATTGAAGACCACTGAGCTGGGACACAGACTGGTAGTTGGCTTGTCCTGATTGCAGACCACTGGGCTGGGAAACATACTGGTACCTGGATTGGGCTGACTGCAGGCCAATGGGCTGGGACACAGACTGGTACCTGGCTTGGGCTGACTGCAGGCCAATGGGCTGGGACACAGACTGGTAGCTGGCTTGGCCTGATTGCGGACCACTGGACTGGGACACAGACTGGTACCTGGCTTCTCCTGATTGCAGACCGCTGGGCTGGGAAACAGACTGGTACCTGGCTTGGGCTGACTGCAGGCCAATGGGCTGGGACACAGACTGGTAGCTGGCTTGGCCTGATTGAGGACCGCTGGGCTGGGACAGAGACTGGTAGCTGGCTTGTCCTGATTGCGGACCGCTGAGCTGGGACACAGACTGGTACCTGGCTTGTCCTGATTGCAGACCACTGGGCTGGGAAACAGACTGGTACCTGGCTTGGGCTGACTGCAGACCACTGGGCTGGGAAACAGACTGGTACCTGGCTTGGGCTGACTGCAGACCACTGGGCTGGGAAACAGACTGGTACCTGGCTTGGCCTGATTGAGGACCGCTGGGCTGGGACACAGACTGGTACCTGGCTTGTCCTGATTGCAGACCACTGGGCTGGGAAACAGACTGGTACCTGGCTTGGGCTGACTGCAGGCCAATTGGATGGGAAACAGACTGGTAGCTGGCTTGTCCTGATTGCCGACCACTGGGCTGGGACACAGACTGGTACCTGACTTGGCCTGATTGCGGACCACTGGACTGGGACACAGACTGGTACCTGGCTTGTCCTGATTGCAGACTACTGGACTGGGACACAGACTGGTAGCGGGCTTGTACTGTCTGCAGACCACTGGGCCCGGATAAAGACTGGTAGCGGGCTTGTCCTGACTGCAGACCACTGGGGCCATTAACAGACTGGTAGCCAGTTTGTGTTGGTCTTTGGAAACCCAGCTGGGGTACAAACTGGTAGCTGGCCTGTGCTGACGGCAGGCCGGACTCTGAGCTGAATTGGGCTGGTTGTTGGTTGCCAGACTGGTCCACAGATTGTAAGCTGACTTGGGCTGGCTCTTGGATAGCAGACAGAGAGCTGGCTTGGGGTGACAGCAGACTACCTGACAGTTCGACAGATTGTGAGCTGGATTGGGCTGGCTCTTGGATGCCAGACTGGTCCACAGACTGAGAGCTGGCTTGGGCTGACAGCAGACCACTGGGCTGGGACACAGACTGGTACCTGGCTTGGCCTGATTGTAGACTGCTGGGCTGGGACACAGACTGGTACCTGGCTTGGGTTGACTGCAGGCCACTGGGCTGGGACACAGACTGGTACCTGGCTTGTCCTGATTGTAGACCGCTGGGCTGGGACACAGACTGGTACCTGGCTTGGCCTGATTGTAGACTGCTGGGCTGGGACACAGACTGGTACCTGGCTTGGGTTGACTGCAGGCCACTGGGCTGGGACACAGACTGGTACCTGGCTTGTCCTGATTGTAGACCGCTGGGCTGGGACACAGACTGGTACCTGGCTTGGCCTGATTGTAGACTGCTGGGCTGGGACACAGACTGGTACCTGGCTTGGGTTGACTGCAGGCCACTGGGCTGGGACACAGACTGGTACCTGGCTTGTCCTGATTGTAGGCCGCTGGGCCCAGACAAAGACTGGTAGCGGGCTTGTCCTAACTGTAGACTGCTGGGCCGGGACAAAGACTGGTAGCGGGCTTGTCCTAACTGCAGACTGCTGGGCCGGGACAAAGACTGGTAGCGGGCTTGTCCTAACTGCAGACTGCTGGGCCGGGACAAAGACTGGTAGCGGGCTTCTCCTAACTGCAGACTGGTGGGCCGGGACAAAGACTGGTAGTGGGCTTGTCCTGACTGCAGACCACTGGGGCCATTAACAGACTGGTAGCCAGTTTGTGTTGGTCTTTGGAAACCAAGCTGGGGTACAAACTGGTAGCTGGCTTGTGCTGACAGCAGGCCAGACTGTGAGCTGAATTGGGCTGGTTGTTGGTTGCCAGACTGGTCCATAGACTGTGAGCTGGCTTGGGCTGACAGCAGACTACCTGACAGTTCAACAGATTGTGAGCTGGCTTGGGCTGGCTCTTGGATGCCAGACTGATCCACAGACTGAGAGCTGGCTTGGGCTGACTCTTGGATGCCAGACTGGTCCACAGACTGAGAGCTGGCTTGGGCTGACTGTTGGATGCCAGACTGGTCCACAGACTGAGAGCTGGCTTGGGCTGACAGCAGACTACCTGACAGTTCAACAGATTGTGAGCTGGCTTGGGCTGGCTCTTGGATGCCAGACTGGTCCACAGACTGAGAGCTGGCTTGGGCTGACTCTTGGATGCCAGACTGGTCCACAGACTGAGAGCTGGCTTGGGCTGACAGCAGACTACCTGACAGTTCAACAGATTGTGAGCTGGCTTGGGCTGGCTCTTGGATGCCAGACTGGTCCACAGACTGAGAGCTGGCTTGGGCTGACAGCAGACTACTTGACAGTTCAACAGACTGAGAGCTGGCTTGGGCTGACTGCAGACCACTGGGCTGGGACACAGACTGGTACCTGGCTTGTCCTGATTGTAGACCGCTGGGCTGGGACACAGACTGGTACCTGGCTTGGCCTGATTGTAGACTGCTGGGCTGGGACACAGACTGGTACCTGGCTTGGGTTGACTGCAGGCCACTGGGCTGGGACACAGACTGGTTCTGGCTTGTCCTGATTGTAGACCGCTGGGCTGGGACACAGACTGGTACCTGGCTTGGCCTGATTGTAGACTGCTGGGCTGGGACACAGACTGGTACCTGGCTTGGGTTGACTGCAGGCCACTGGGCTGGGACACAGACTGGTACCTGGCTTGGCCTGATTGTAGACTGCTGGGCTGGGACACAGACTGGTACCTGGCTTGGGCTGACTGCAGGCCACTGGGCTGGGACACAGACTGGTACCTGGCTTGTCCTGATTGTAGGCGCTGGGCCCAGACACAGACTGGTAGCGAGCTTGACCTAACTGCAGACTGGTGGGCCGGGACAAGACTGGTAGCGGGCTTGTCCTAACTGCAGACTGCTGGGCCGGACAAAGACTGGTAGCGGGCTTGTCCTGACTGCAGACCACTGGGCGGACAAAGACTGGTAGCGGCTTGTCCTAACTGCAGACTGCTGGGCCGGGACAAAGACTGGTAGTGGCTTGTCCTGACTGCAGACCACTGGGGCCATTAACAGACTGGTAGCCAGTTTGTGTTGGTCTTTGGAAACAAGCTGGGGTACAAACTGGTAGCTGGCTTGTGCTGACAGCAGGCCAGACTGTGAGCTGAATTGGGCTGGTTGTGGTTGCCAGACTGGTCCACAGACTGTGAGCTGGCTTGGGCTGACAGCAGACTACCTGACAGTTCAACAGATTGTGAGCTGGCTTGGGCTGGCTCTTGGATGCCAGACTGGTCCACAGACTGAGAGCTGGCTTGGGCTGATCTTGGATGCCAGACTGGTTCCACAGACTGAGAGCTGGCTTGGGCTGGACTCTGGATGCCAGACTGGTCCACAGACTGAGAGCTGGCTTGGGCTGAGAGCAGACTACCTGACAGTTCAACAGATTGAGAGCTGGCTTGGGCTGGCTCTTGGATGCCAGACTGGTCCACAGACTGAGAGCTGGCTTGGGCTGACAGCAGACTACCTGACAGTTCAACAGATTGTGAGCTGGCTTGGGCTGGCTCTTGGATGCCAGACTGGTCCACAGACTGAGAGCTGGCTTGGGCTGACTCTTGGATGCCAGACTGGTCCACAGACTGCGAGCTGGCTTGGGCTGACAGCAGACTACCTGACAGTTCAACAGATTGAGCTGGCTTGGGCTGGCTCTTGGATGCCAGACTGGTCCACAGACTGAGAGATGGCTTGGGCTGATTGTAGGCCACTGGACTGGTCCACAGATTGCAATACAGCTTGTTCAGAGTTCTGGCTGCTGGCTTGAGATGACTGTTGGAGGCTAGGCTGAGCCACAAGTTGGTATCTTGCCTGTGCTAGCTGCACACCACTAGGCTGAACTGTGGAACCATCACGTGACTGCACTAGTTGCTGGCCACTCAGTAATGGCACAAGTCCATATCCAAATCTGGCTTGCCCTAACTGATACCTGGGTTGTGAAAACTCATTTCGCTGCTGCAAAGGCTTGACCAAAAAGGTAGAACTTGACAGCTGGACTGGCCCGTTACCAGAAAATAACTTGGAAACAACTTGAAGTGTACTTCTCAGAGGCTTGAAGATGGGCTGCACTGCAGACTGGTAGCTGCCTTCCACTTGTTGGCCACTGGACTGGGAGCTGTTCTGCACTATTTGCTGGCTACCAGACACCACGGACTCATTACTAGACTGTATTACAGTTTGATAGTTGAGCGGTGTTGGCCCAGGTAGAGACTCAATGGGCATACTTGCACTCATTTCAGTGGTCACAGAACCAGAAACGAGACTGTCACTACCAGCTGAAGATATCAGAGAGCCTTGAAGTTGACTACTAGCATCAGAGTCAGAGCCATTTTGAGGACTATAGCTTGCACTGCTATACACACCCTTAACTTGTGCAGCACTGTAAGTGTTACTCCTTGGTCTTAGAGGACTGGTGGGATTTGATACATCAGCCCCATACCAGCTGTAGGAACTTCGTGGCTTCATATCCCGCATGGGGAAACCAGCCTCATGGTAAACAGGATAACCACTCCTGACAAAGCCCCCAACTAGAAGAAAATAAAAAAGGAAAGAAAGAATCAGACACGTTAACAAATACGAATTATAGAACTTGCCTGGATAAACCTTACCACTTCCAAAATGGTCACAGACACAAAGACTGAGAAGTGCCAAGGAAAAACTGTAGACGAAAAAACAAAACAAAAATAAAACATGTTAGATGAATGCCACTTGTTAACAAATACTACAATTTTTCATCATACCTTAAGAGTCGGCTAGTGGTACCCTCCATGGCCAAACAAAAATACAACAACTAACCACCTCAACAACACCAGTAAAAATTCATACAAAACATTCTTGACCACCAACACATATTAGTGTTGCTTGACGGACTCTTTATAGTGCCAGCAACTGCCATTTCCCAATTGTTTCTCTACAATCAGTTGTCATGGGAACATGTAATACTCAATTATTAGGTTCAGGTGTTGCAACTATCATGACAGCTGCCGTTTCATTAAAGATAGAGTTGTTTTTTTATGTTATGATTGCTAGACAAAAAGACAGCACGCAAAATACTTTTTGGGGATTAATTAAAATTACTTTAAATGTTTTTATTCATTGAGAATACATTTTAACATTTAAAGAAGCATTAGAATGCTCACTGTTCAAAATCTTAGCATTGATTTGGTCAAGCGGCCGTATATATTTTCATATCAAAATCTATTTTGTTCAATGATAACAGATGTTATAAATGATTTTTCTTTCAAATTTGCACTTATGGCTTTATGTTGTGTTAACCAATCAACAGATTTGTTTGGAGTATCTTTAGGAGTTGCAAAACTCATTATCTGCAATTCTCAAATGCGAAAATACAAATATCTTTTCGTCTTTATTGAAACTGTTTGAAAACTAGAGTACCCTGGTAATTTTCTTTCAGATTTGTCATGAATATATACATGTCAACATAAAAATCTGGCAGGACTATTCTTGTTAGCTTTCCTGTGGTGAAAGCTGTGTTCAGGTGAGACCCCCATTAGGTTTTATTTATTTATTAATTTTTATTTATTTATTTTTGTATTCAGCTGAATGGACAACTTTATTTTATAACAAAAAGACCAGGGCCCGTATTCATAAAGATTCTAAGAATCCTCTCAGAAAACACTTAATTTAGCTTTAATTCTTTTACCTAGTAGTCTCCGCTTAAGAGTGATTTGGGACCGATCTGAGAGCAACTCCGAGTAAGGTAAAGACTAAAGAAAGTCTTAAGCCTCTTAAAGTCTTTGTCCGTGCTCTTAACAATTTTGACCTTAAAACATCTTTTATGGGTTAATATGCTTTCTGACTTACATTCTTTTATTTTGAGAGTAAATGCCCACATTTCTAAGAATTTTCTTTGAAGTTTTTCACTAGGGGCTACACTTTTCATTAAGATTCTTTATGAATACATTTCCAGGTCTTAATACGAAATAAATATAAACACAAAGGGCTCAACACTATGGAGCTTTTAAATATTTGAATAAATAATTTTAAATAAAGACACTAATGAGCTAATTACAATAGCCCAAATAAACACATTAGAACAAAGATAAAAATTAAACAATCAGATTAAGTATAGGCTGAAATTCATGGTAAAATACTTTCAGTATTCAAGTACAAAATACTATAGTAAAGACTAATGTACATATTTGAGCAGAGTTTTATGCTACTTTCACTTTAAGGGACAGATAACCATGAACTGGACATTAACTACTTCAGCATATTTAAGTACATTAATAGCATTTTCCATGCTTTTGAAACATTCATAAGGGGCTTTTTCTTTTTGAGGTTGGAAGCCCTCCCTACTACAGCCACTGGTAGGGCCCACCCCCCAAGCAGCCACCTACCTATGCCTCTGTTAAGACTGCCACCCATAATGTTAATGAATTGGTCAGTTGGTCATTCATTGCCATTTGAACAGATGAACATATGAGCATATACACTCTGGAAGTAATCTAGTTAAATGCATTCCACTACCTCTAAAATGTTGAGCTTATTCACTTTCAACAAATTCCAGACACCTTTACACCAGTTTAAGCATGCACGCTTTTGATCTGATCAAGCGAAACTTCTCTAGGTGTAAAAGTAATAGAGAACAAAGCAGATTGTTAAACAAAGGAAGTCATGCTAATGAAATACAAACAAAACGAAGACTCCTAGTAGACACTTGAGGTCACAGGTTTTATTTTTTTGCAAAAACAAAAGCTAACAGTAAATGAAGAAAACAAGGCAGAGTATTCAGCTATGACTTCACTTGTTGCAAAAACCTCAACATGCCTGGAGACAAATGCTTATGAGCAGTCTCAGAGGGCAGAGGTGCTGGATCTTGAAAGCCAGGCTGGACAGACTGCATCAGACTCATAGCTTGAAGTGGTATTTTACTGGGTTGCGCCACAGGTTTGGAACCAAGACTGGAAAGAGACATGTAACTTGACTGCTCTGGCTTAGTAGAGACCTTGAATCTCGACTGTTGCAACACAGACTGGTAGCTGGATTGTCCTGATTGAAGACCACTGGGCTGGGACACAGACTGGTACCTGGCTTGGGCTGACTGCAGGCCAATGGGCTGGGACACAGACTGGTAGCTGGCTTGGCCTGATTGCGGACCACTGGACTGGGACACAGACTGGTACCTGGCTTCTCCTGATTGCAGACCGCTGGGCTGGGAAACAGAC
>NW_024121344.1:727782-761065 GCF_016745375.1 Pimephales promelas | reverse complement strand
AGACTGAGAGCTGGCTTGGGCTGACAGCAGACTACCTGAGAGTTCAACAGACTGTGAGCTGGCTTGGGCTGGCTCTTGGATACCGGATTGAGAGCTGGCTTGGGCTGGCTCTTGGATGCCAGACTGGTCCACAGACTGAGAGCTGGCTTGGGGTGACAGCAGACTACCTGACAGTTCAACAGATTGTGAGCTGGCTTGGGCTGGCTCTTGGATGCCAGACTGGTCCACAGACTGAGAGCTGGCTTGGGCTGACAGCAGACTACCTGACAGTTCAACAGATTCTGAGCTGGCTTGGGCTGGTTGTTGGATGCCAGACTGGTCCACAGACTGAGAGATGGCTTGGGCTGATTGTAGGCCACTGGACTGGTCCACAGATTGCAATACAGCTTGTTCAGAGTTCTGGCTGCTGGCTTGAGATGACTGTTGGAGGCTAGGCTGAGCCACAAGTTGGTATCTTGCCTGTGCTAGCTGCACACCACTAGGCTGAACTGTGGAACCATCACGTGACTGCACTAGTTGCTGGCCACTCAGTAATGGCACAAGTCCATATCCAAATCTGGCTTGCCCTAACTGATACCTGGGTTGTGAAAACTCATTTCGCTGCTGCAAAGGTTTGACCAAAAAGGTAGAACTTGACATCTGGACTGGCCCGTTACCAGAAAATAACTTGGAAACAACTTGAAGTCTACTTCTCTGAGGCTTGAAGATGGGCTGCACTGCAGACTGGTAGCTGCCTTCCACTTGTTGGCCACTGGACTGGGAGCTGTTCTGCACTATTTGCTGGCTACTAGACACCACAGACTCATTACTAGACTGTATTACAGTTTGATAGTTGAGCGGTGTTGGCCCAGGTAGAGACTCAATGGGCATACTTGCACCCATTTCAGTGGTCACAGAACCAGAAACGAGACTGTCACTACCAGCTGAAGATATCAGAGATCCTTGAAGTTGACTACTAGCATCAGAGTCAGAGCCATTTTGTGGACTATAGCTTGCACTGCTATACACACCCTTAACTTGTGCAGCACTGTAAGTGTTACTCCTTGGTCTTAGAGGACTGATGGGATTTGATACATCAGCCCCATACCAGCTGTAGGAACTTCGTGGCTTCATATCCCGCATGGGGAAACCAGCCTCATGGTAAACAGGATAACCACTCCTGACAAAGCCACCAACTAGAAGAAAATAAAAAAGGAAAGAAAGAATCAGACACGTTAACAAATGCGAATTATAGAACTTGCCTGGATAAACCTTACCACTTCCAAAGTGGTCACAGACACAAAGACTGAGAAGTGCCAAGGAAAAACTGTAGACGAAAAAACAAAACAAAAATCAAAACATGTTAGATGAATGCCACTTGTTAACAAATACTACAATTTTTCATCATACCTTAAGAGTCGGCTAGTGGTACCCTCCATGGCCAAACAAAAATACAACAACTAACCACCTCAACAACACCAGTGAAAATTCATACAAAACATTCTTGACCACCAACACGTATTAGTGTTGCTTGACGGACTCTTTATAGTGCCAGCAACTGCCATTTCCCAATTATTTCTCTACAATCAGTTGTCATGGGAACATGTAATACTCAATTATTAAGTTCAGGTGTTGCAACTATCATGACAGCTGCCATTTCATTAAAGATAGAGTTGTTTTTTTATATTATGATTACTGGACAAAAAGACAGCACACAAAATACTTTTTGGGGATTAATTAAAATTATGTTTTTATTCATTGAGAATACATTTTAACATTTAAAGAAGCATTAGAATGCTCACTGTTTAAAATCTTAGCATTGATTTGGTCAAGCGGCCGTATATATTTTCATATCAAAATCTATTTTGTTCAATGATAACAGATGTTATAAATGTTTTTTTCTTTCAAATTTGGACTTATGGCTTTATGTTGTGTTAACCAATCAACAGGTTTGTTTGGAGTATCTTTAGGAGTTGCAAAACTCTTGCAATCTGCAATTCTCAAATGCGAAAATACAAATATCTTTTTGTCTTTATTGAAACTGTTTGAAAACTAGAGTACCCTGGTAATTTTCTTTCAGACTTGTCATGAATAAATACATGTCAACATAAAAATCTGGCAGGACTATTCTTGTTAGCTTTCCTGTGGTGAAAGCTGTGTTCAGGTGAGACCCCCATCAGGTTTCATTTATTTATTTTTTGTATTCAGCTGAATGGACAACTTTATTTTATAACAAAAAGACCAGGGCCCGTATTCATAAAGATTCTAAGAATCCTTTGAGATAACACTTAATTTAGCTTTAATTCTTTTACCTAGTAGTCTCAGTTTAAGAGTGATTTGGGACCGATCTGAGAGCAACTCCGAGTAAGGTAAAGACTAAAGAAAGTCTTAAGCCTCTTAAAGTCTTTGTCCGTGCTCCTAACAATTTTGACCTTAAAACATCTTTTAAGGGTTAATATGCTTTCTGACTTACATTCTTTTATTTTAAGAGTAAACGACCACATTTCTAAGAATTTTCTTTGAATTTTGTCACTAGGAGCTACACTTTTCATTAAGATTCTTTATGAATACAGACCCAGGTCTTAATAGGAAATAAATATAAACACAAAGGGCTCAACACTAAGGAGCTTATAAACATTTGAATAAATAATGTTAAATAAAGACACTTATGAGCTAATTACAATAGTCCAAATAAACACATTAGAACAAAGATACAAATTAAAGAATCAGATTTCAAGTATAGGCTGAAATTCATGGTAAAATACTTTCAGTATTCTAGTACAAAATACTATAGTAAAGACTAATGTACATATTTGAGCAGAGTTTTATGCTACTTTCACTTTAAGGCACAGATAACCATGAACTGGACATGAACTACTTCAGCATATTTAAGTATATTAATAAAATTTACCATGCTTTTGAAACATTCATAAGGGGCTTTTTCTTTTTGAGGTTGGAAGCCCTCCCTACTACAGCCACTGGTAGGCCCCCCTCCCCCCAAGAAGCCACCTACCTATGCCTCTGTTAAGACTGCCACCCATAATGTTAATGAATTGGGTCAGTTGGTCATTCATTGCCATTTGAACAGACAAACACATGAGCATTTACACTCTGGAAGTAATCTAGTTAAATGCATTCCACTACCTCTGGAATTTGTTGAAAGTGAATAAGCTAAACATTTTAGACACCTTTACACCAGTTTAAGCATGCACTTTTTTGATCTGATCAAGCAAAACTTCTCCAGGTGTAAAAGTAGTAGAGAACAAAGCAGATTGTTAAACAAAGGAAGTCATGCTAATGAAATACAAACAAAAGGAAGACTCCTAGTAGACACTTGAGGTCACAGGTTTGTTTATTTTTTCAAAAACAAAAGCAAACACTAAATGAAGAAAACAAGGCAGAGTATTCAGCTATGACTTCACTTGTTGCAACAACCTCAATATGCCTGGAGACAAATGCTTATGAGCAGTCTGAGAGTGCAGAGGTGCTGGATCTTGAAAGCCAGGTTGGACAGACTGCATCAGACTCAAAGCTTGAAGTGGTATTTTTCTGGGTTGCTCCACAGGTTTGGAACCAAGACTGGAAAGAGACATGTAAATTGACTGCTCTGGCTTAGGAGAGACCTTGAATCTCGACTGTTGCGACATAGACTGGTAGCTGGCTTGGGCTGATTGCTGACCACTGGGCTGGGACGCAGACTGGTACCTGGCTTGTCCTGATTGCAGACCACTGGGCTGGGACAGAGAATGGTAGCTGGCTTGGGCTGATTGCTGACCACTGGGCTGGGACACAGACTGGTACCTGGCTTGGGCTGACTGCAGACCGCTGGGCTGGGACACAGACTGGTAGCTGGCTTGTCCTGATTGCGGACCACTGGGCTGGGACACAGACTGGTACCTGGCTTGGCCTGATTGCAGACCGCTGGGTTGGGACACAGACTGGTACCTGGCTTGGCCTGATTGTAGACCGCTGGGCTGGGACACAGACTGGTACCTGGCTTGGCCTGATTGTAGACCGCTGGGCTGGGACACAGACTGGTACGTGGCTTGTCCTGATTGCAGACCGCTGAGCTGTTGCAATGACTGGTACCTGGCTTGGGCTGACTGCAGGCTGCTGGGCTGGGCCACTGACTGGTACCTGGATTGGCTTGATTGTAGATCGCTGGGCTGGGACACAGACTGGTAGCTGGCTTGGCCTGATTGCAGACCACTGGGCTGGGACACAGACTGGTACCTGGCTTGTCCTGATTGCGGACCACTGGGCTGGGACACAGACTGGTACCTGGCTTGGCCTGATTGCAGACCGCTGGGCTGGGACACAGACTGGTACCTGGCTTGGGCTGACTGCAGGCCACTGGGCTGGGACACAGACTGGTAGTTGGCTTGGCCTGATTGCGGACCACTGAGCTGGGACACAGACTGGTAGTTGGCTTGGCCTGATTGTAGACCGCTGGGCTGGGACACAGAGTGGTAGCTTGCTTGTCCTGATTGCGGACCACTGGGCTGGGACACAGACTGGTAGTTGGCTTGGCCTGATTGTAGACCGCTGGGCTGGGACACAGACTGGTAGCTGGCTTGGCCTGATTGAGGACCGCTGGGCTGGGACACAGACTGGTAGCTGGCTTGTCCTGATTGCGGACCACTGGGCTGGGACACAGACTGGTACCTGGCTTGGGCTGATTGAGGACCGCTGGGCTGGGACACAGAGTGGTAGCTTGCTTGTCCTGATTGCGGACCACTGAGCTGGGACACAGACTGGTAGTTGGCTTGGCCTGATTGTAGACCGCTGGGCTGGGACACAGACTGGTAGCTGGCTTGTCCTGATTGCGGACCACTGGGCTGGGACACAGACTGGTACCTGGCTTGGGCTGATTGAGGACCGCTGGGCTGGGACACAGACTGGTAACTGGCTTGTCCTAACTGCAGACTGCTGGGCCGGGACAAAGACTGGTAGCGGGCTTGTCCTAACTGCAGACTGCTGGGCCGGGACAAAGACTGGTAGCGGGCTTGTCCTAACTGCAGACTGCTGGGCCGGGACAAAGACTGGTAGTGGGCTTGTCCTAACTGCAGACTGCTGGGCCGGGACAAAGACTGGTAGTGGGCTTGTCCTGACTGCAGACCACTGGGGCCATTAACAGACTGGTAGCCAGTTTGTGTTGGTCTTTGGAAACCAAGCTGGGGTACAAACTGGTAGCTGGCTTGTGCTGACGGCAGGCCAGACTGTGAGCTGAATTGGGCTGGTTGTTGGTTGCCAGACTGGTCCACAGACTGTGAGCTGGCTTGGGCTGACAGCAGACTACCTGAGAGTTCAACAGATTGTGAGCTGGCTTGGGCTGGCTCTTGGATGCCAGACTGGTCCACAGACTGAGAGCTGGCTTGGGCTGACAGCAGACTACCTGAGAGTTCAACAGATTGTGAGCTGGCTTGGGCTGGCTCTTGGATGCCAGACTGGTCCACAGACTGAGAGCTGGCTTGGGCTGAAAGCAGACTACCTGACAGTTCAACAGATTGTGAGCTGGCTTGGGCTGGCTCTTGGATGCCAGACTGGTCCACAGACTGAGAGCTGGCTTGGGCTGAAAGCAGACTACCTGACAGTTCAACAGATTGTGAGCTGGCTTGGGCTGGCTCTTGGATGCCAGACTGGTCCACAGACTGAGAGCTGGCTTGGGGTGAAAGCAGACTACGTGACAGTTCAACAGATTGTGAGCTGGCTAGGGCTGGCTCTTGGATGCCAGACTGGTCCACAGACTGAGAGCTGGCTTGGGCTGACAGCAGACTACCTGACAGTTCAACAGATTGTGAGCTGGCTTGGGCTGGCTCTTGGATGCCAGACTGGTCCACAGACTGAGAGCTGGCTTGGGGTGAAAGCAGACTACCTGACAGTTCAACAGATTGTGAGCTGGCTTGGGCTGGCTCTTGGATGCCAGACTGGTCCACAGACTGAGAGATGGCTTGGGCTGATTGTAGGCGACTGGACTGGTCCACAGATTGCAATACAGCTTGTTCAGAGTTCTGGCTGCTGGCTTGAGATGACTGTTGGAGGCTAGGCTGAGCCACAAGTTGGTATCTTGCCTGTGCTAGCTGCACACCACTAGGCTGAACTGTGGAACCATCACGTGACTGCACTAATTGCTGGCCACTCAGTAATGGCACAAGTCCATATCCAAATGTGGCTTGCCCTAACTGATACCTGGGTTGTGAAAACTCATTTCGCTGCTGCAAAGGCTTGACCAAAAAGGTAGAACTTGACATTTGGACTGGCCCGTTACCAGAAAATAACTTGGAAACAACTTGAAGTCTACTTCTCTGAGGCTTGAAGATGGACTGCACTGCAGACTGGTAGCTGCCTTCCACTTGTTGCCCACTGGGCTGGGACACAGACTGGTAGCTGGCTTGTCCTGATTGCAGACGACTGGACTGGGACACAGACTGGTACCTGGCTTGGGCTGACTGCAGGCCACTGGGCTGGGACACAGACTGGTAGCGGGCTTGTACTGTCTGCTGACCACTGGGCCCGGACACAGACTGGTAGCTGGCTTGTCCTGATTGCAGACGACTGGACTGGGACACAGACTGGTACCTGGCTTGGGCTGACTGCAGGCCACTGGGCTGGGACACAGACTGGTAGCGGGCTTGTACTGTCTGCTGACCACTGGGCCCGGACAAAGACTGGTAGCGGGCTTGTCCTAACTGCAGACCGCTGGGCCGGGACGAAGACTGGTAGCGGGCTTGTCCTGACTGCAGACCACTGAGGCCATTAACAGACTGGTAGCCAGTTTGTGTTGGTCTTTGGAAACCAAGCTGGGGTACAAACTGGTAGCTGGCTTGTGCTGACGGCAGGCCAGACTGTGAGCTGAATTGGGCTGGTTGTTGGTTGCCAGACTGGTCCACAGATTGTGAGCTGGCCTGGGCTGACAGCAGACTACCTGACAGTTCAACAGATTGTGAGCTGGCTTGGGCTGGCTCTTGGATGCCAGACTGATCCACAGAGTGAGAGCTGGCTTGGGCTGGCTCTTGGATGCCAGACTGGTCCATAGACTGAGAGCTGGCTTGGGCTGACAGCAGACTACCTGAGAGTTCAACAGACTGTGAGCTGGCTTGGGCTGGCTCTTGGATACCGGATTGAGAGCTGGCTTGGGCTGGCTCTTGGATGCCAGACTGGTCCACAGACTGAGAGATGGCTTGGGCTGATTGTAGGCCACTGGACTGGTCCACAGATTGCAATACAGCTTGTTCAGAGTTCTGGCTGCTGGCTTGAGATGACTGTTGGAGGCTAGGCTGAGCCACAAGTTGGTATCTTGCCTGTGCTAGCTGCACACCACTAGGCTGAACTGTGGAACCATCACGTGACTGCACTAGTTGCTGGCCACTCAGTAATGGCACAAGTCCATATCCAAATCTGGCTTGCCCTAACTGATACCTGGGTTGTGAAAACTCATTTCGCTGCTGCAAAGGCTTGACCAAAAAGGTAGAACTTGACATCTGGACTGGCCCGTTACCAGAAAATAACTTGGAAACAACTTGAAGTCTACTTCTCTGAGGCTTGAAGATGGGCTGCACTGCAGACTGGTAGCTGCCTTCCACTTGTTGGCCACTGGACTGGGAGCTGTTCTGCACTATTTGCTGGCTACTAGACACCACAGACTCATTACTAGACTGTATTACAGTTTGATAGTTGAGCGGTGTTGGCCCAGGTAGAGACTCAATGGGCATACTTGCACCCATTTCAGTGGTCACAGAACCAGAAACGAGACTGTCACTACCAGCTGAAGATATCAGAGATCCTTGAAGTTGACTACTAGCATCAGAGTCAGAGCCATTTTGTGGACTATAGCTTGCACTGCTATACACACCCTTAACTTGTGCAGCACTGTAAGTGTTACTCCTTGGTCTTAGAGGACTGATGGGATTTGATACATCAGCCCCATACCAGCTGTAGGAACTTCGTGGCTTCATATCCCGCATGTGGAAACCAGCCTCATGGTAAACAGGATAACCACTCCTGACAAAGCCACCAACTAGAAGAAAACAAAAAAGGAAAGAAAGAATCAGACACGTTAACAAATGCGAATTATAGAACTTGCCTGGATAAACCTTACCACTTCCAAAGTGGTCACAGACACAAAGACTGAGAAGTGCCAAGGAAAAACTGTAGACGAAAAAACAAAACAAAAATCAAAACATGTTAGATGAATGCCACTTGTTAACAAATACTACAATTTTTCATCATACCTTAAGAGTCGGCTAGTGGTATCCTCCATGGCCAAACAAAAATACAACAACTAACCACCTCAACAACACCAGTGAAAATTCATACAAAACATTCTTGACCACCAACACATATTAGTGTTGCTTGACGGACTCTTTATAGTGCCAGCAACTGCCATTTCCCAATTATTTCTCTACAATCAGTTGTCATGGGAACATGTAATACTCAATTATTAAGTTCAGGTGTTGCAACTATCATGACAGCTGCCATTTCATTAAAGATAGTTGCCTTTTTATATTATGGTTTCTGGACAAAAGGACAACACAAAATACATTTTTCTGTATTTCTTAGCTCAACACTTGAGATTGCAATGGACTCGAAGAAGAAGCTCAACACTAAGGAGTAAATAATATTTAAATAAATATAACGTTAAATAAAGACACTTATGAGCAAATTACAATGGCACAAATGAACACATTAGAGCAAAAACACTAATGAAATAAACAGATATCAGGTATAGGCCTAACAATATTTAGGTACAAAATACTATAGTAAAGATTAATGTACATAATTTATACATTCAAGATAAAGAAGTTATTCAGCCATGCGCAGATTTGAGCAGAGTTTTAGGCTACTTTCACTTTAAGACTAAATGCATGGATCGGATTTTCTCCCAACTGTTTACGTTGATTAAAACTTTTTATTTTATCTCTGAGCTTAGGAGGATACTCACCAAAACTGCCATTTTGACATAATTTCGACTGCATTCATGCACTTAAGCATGACAAGACCCAAACGAGAGCTCAGTTCAGTAATTATAAATAGTGTTTGTGTACAAAATTGAGCTTCTTTCACATCTTGCAGATGAATGGTTTAAAATCCTTTGAATGTTTATAAAGACCACTTTCATGTTCTAATACTGCTTTCTAGTTTCTAAATAACAAGTGGAATTTTGAAACCAACTGGCTGAAAAGTATGATCTCCCTCAAAATCTGGAGTTGAATACATTTTGCAATCTGTCATTATTTGACTTGAAGCCAGGGTGTAACCTCTTGAGCCTCAATTTAAAAAAAGTTATCTGAGGTCATTAGAGCGCTGACATGTCAATGTCAAAAAAAAAAACGTCATAAATTTTTTTTTGGAACTTTGGAACGGAGTTAGGGTTGAAGAATGAAGTATATATAAAGTCAACTACTGTGTACTGTATACTAGCATTTGACTATCCTACAAAAAAACTTCAGTGATAAAGACTCCAGACTTGACTTAGATTCCAGCTTAAAGACCTCAGACTTGACTCGAACTCCAGATTGTGAACATCTCTGAACACATACACACACACACACACACACTCACTCACAGCTACCTCTCTGTGCAGACGACGCGTCCGGTCAGTGGCAGGCCTGTGAGGGTCTCGGTGGGATCAAGCTGCAGATGAGAGACCCAGAGAAAGCCTCCGTCTACTATAAAGACGCCCTACGACTGCTGTGCAAATGCCAGGTGAGATCTGACTGGATTTACCGGAATATAAGCGGCTTTTTAAATCTGAAATTCATTTTATATAATCCACATAACGTCAAGGAAGCAAAACATGCGCAAACGCACTCACTTTGATTTGTATGTTTATTTGTAAAGTGCATTTAGTTTCAGTTTCGGCTCGCCAAAGCTGCATTTTTTTTATCCAGAATACAGTAAAAACAGTAAAACAGTTGTTTTCTATGTGAATGTATTGTAAAGTGTAGTTTATTCCTGTGATCAAAGCTGAATTTTCAGTGTCACATGATCCTTCAGAAATCACTCTAATATTCCCATTATCTGTTCTGTATTAATAAAGCTGTGTTTGATCTGCAGGACGTGTCTAGTTCAGTGCAGGAGCGTCTGGTCAGTAAACTGAGCGAAGCCTTACAGCAGAAGCTGCTCCTACAACAGGTCAACCCATCCATCCATCCATCCATCCATCCATCCATCCATCCATCCATCTATCCATCTATCTATCTATCTGTCTGTCTGTCTGTCTGTCTGTCTGTCTGTCTGTCCTCTTGCAGCAAATATTACAAATGATATGCTCTTATTCTCTGAAAACTATTTTTTTTTAAATTAATATATGTGCTGCGGTGTGTTCATCTGCACATGGTCAGCTCATGATCCGGTGTTTTCAGCGTCTCTTTCACAGTAAACGCTGCTCGACATGAACTCCATCTGTGCCGACTTTAACCTGCGTTTCTGAACATGTTTTTTTATCATTGTTTGAGTCACACTGGTTTGGTTATTTTGTAAAAATAAATCTTCAATGTCCCTCTCAGAGAGGAGCGACGACACACAGAACCGTCCCGGAGCGACATCATAACCCACGGCTGCCACGGTAACGCCACGCAACACACAGTCTTTTAGAGACACAGAACATGCTCCTGATGTGTGTGTGTGTGTGTGTACAGGTCGACGGCTGTGCGGTCTGATGTTCAGCAGGGGAGGAGAGAGATGCAGAATGCAGAAAACACACCCAGTAAGAACTGAAAAATAAGAGAAACACACATTACTCTCCACAGGAACGACTTCAAGAGATGAAAGCGTGTTTTCTTTCGTTCTCTTCAGACGGGAAGAGCCACAACGGACACATAATGTCATCAGAGTCTCATCCTCGTCAAGAACAAGAGCGAGCAGATCATCACAGTGCACTACCAGAGGCCAACAGGTCAAACACACACACACACACACGTCTGCTGTTTAGAGCACATCTGGTGTAATCTGAGTCTTAAAACTGTTGCATGTGTTTGTCAGGAATCTGAATAACACGCATGATAACGCAGAGGTGCATCAGCAGAACTCCTCGTCAGAAACCTCCGGACACGGCGAGTCAGAACACACACACACACACACACACACACACTCACACACTATTCACTAATGCAGTACCTGACTGTTCCTCTACCTGTACAGGTGATGTGTCTGTGAAGCAGAGGCCAGTACGGGCGAACGGGTACGAGTCCGCTTGCAGTTCTCCTGCTCAAATCAAATGATGAATGATGTTGTCACATGATGACCTTTTAAAAACAGCTCAAATCACACACTGAACAGGCAAACCTGCTAAACTGAGCCGTGTTACAATTCATTTAATCTCGTCATTTTAACACACAGTATCTAGTGCTGGGAAACGATGCATCGCATCCAAAATAAAAGTTTGTGTTTACATAATATATGTGTGTGTACTGTGTATAATTACTTTGCATATATAAATACCAGTACACACACATGCATTTTATTTTTAAGAAAATATTTATTGCACTGTATATATATTTATACATTTATATATACATATAAATATTTTACATATAATTAACACATTTTTCTTAAATATATACAAGCATATGTGTGTGTTTATATAGATACAAAATAATTACACACAGCTCACACACATATATTATGTAAACACAAACTTTTATTTTGGATGCGATTAATCGGTGCCCCATTTTAACACGGTTCAAAGCAAGTCACACAACACTTTAGAATATATATATATATCGTACACCCTCATCATGATGAGTTTAGAGTTATATTGATGTAGAAATTGCATAAATTTCAATCAGAGTTTAATTCAGTGTGAATTCCTTCATATTAATACATTAATACATTCTGCTTGAGAGGATAAATCTTGTGCTGATCATTTTTGTAGTGAGAGATGATCATGTAATGATGTTAATGTTTCAGCGCACACCCATTGGCCAGGAGCGCTGTGACTCCGCCTCTCACTCAGCGCGACAGCGATCAGGCCACGCCCCTGACGAGGAGCCTGAGGTCCAGATTCTGCACAGTCATGTGACACAAACACGTCTCCATGGGAACGAGGTTTATGTTCTTGTGGAACATCCGACTCCAATCCCAAAGGATTATTTCAGGGATCGGGATGACAGTGAGACTGGACACTGGACACTGGACACCTGCAGTTCATGGGCAACACTTCTGATAAATGACGTGAACATGATCTAATGATCAGACGAGCACGAGAGACTTCGGCATCATAATCATGTTTATTTCATGCTGTATTTCTGCATTTTTGATCATCTCGTTGTAGCGTCTGATCAGTTTCGGCAGATATCATGAGTGAATCACTCAAGATAACAGAAGCACCTCATTTAGCACATGAGATCCAGGGGGCGGAGTTGGATCCAGATCTAAGGGGTGGAGATCCAGGGGGCGGAGTTGGATCCAGATCTAAGGGGTGGAGATCCAGGGGGCGGAGTTGGATCCAGATCTAAGGGGTGGAGATCCAGGGGGCGGAGTTGAATCCAGATCTAAGGGGTGGAGATCCAGGGGGCGGAGTTGAATCCAGATCTAAGGGGTGGAGATCCAGGGGGCGGAGTTGGATCCAGATCTAAGGGGTGGAGATCCAGGGGGCGGAGTTGAATCCAGATCTAAGGGGTGGAGATGGGTAGGATTAGGGGTGGGGTTAGGGATCAGGGGGCGGAGAAGGGCAGGTTTAGGGGTGGGGTTAGGGATCAGGGGGTGGATAAGGGTAGGATTAGGGGTGGGGTTAGGGATCAGGGGGTGGAGAAGGGTAGGATTAGGGGTGGGGTTAGGGATCAGGGGGCGGAGATGGGCAGGTTTAGGGGTGGGGTTAGGGATCAGGAGACAAAGCACTACTCCGAGACCATCTCCGAGACAAAGCACTACTGTACTGATAATAGCTAAATAAATTTTTATATCAGAACTCTAGTTATCGTACACAATATTTTCTCCTTTGTACAATTTTTTGGAGCTGCAACTTGTAGTAAAGAGGAAGCGATGATCAAGACGTAGTCCAAGAAAGACTATATTGTTAACTGAAGTTGGGCAGTCAAGGTTTTTACACTTTAAATCATAAAAAAAGTCCCCTTGTAGTAAAAAAAAAATTATTTGATCACCAAAATGACATATTCAAACGTTTTTTATTCCTAAAAAAAGTTATTCATGCCTTAAAATATCTTGAATGTATCTCGACACATTTGCCTCATTTAGTATACGTAGTTCTATGAATATGCAAATGAGCCCCGCCTCCACTCACTCACTCAGCTCAGAGATCCACCGGTTGTTGATCACGCGTTGATCTGATTGGTTACAAGGTGGTTTGTGACGTCAGAAACACCAGCGATTTCAAAGCGTGTTTTTGAGACTGTCTTTGGTTCACTGCAGTTTTAAGGAGGAAATACTCAGCAATGCTGTCCACTTATCAACGCACACACGGTGTGTGTTAAAGCGGATTAAACACACCACATACACACATAAACAACATTAAACGCTGATTTACACCACAGGGGGAGTTTAATAACAGTGGTTGGTTTCTCTCACAGCGCTGAATGAGGGAATAATATGAAAGTGACTACTGTGCACAGCCTAGAAATGTCATTTCATAACTGACTAGAAAAGCGTGGGCCCGTAGAAGCTTATTTCCGCCATAGAATAAGTTTTTAAAAAAAGGTAATTGTGACTTTTTATCTCACAATTTTGAGTTTTATAACAGGCATTTCTGACTTTATAACACGCAATTGCAACTTTATATCTAACAATTCTGACTTTATTGGGAGATATAAGTCAAGAAAGTCAAGTCGAAGTCTGAGAAATAAAGTCAGAATTGCGAGATGTAAAAACTGTGTAGCAAAAAGAGTCGCAATTATCTTTTCAAATGTTTTATTCTGTGGCGGGAAGCTTCCCCAGATTCCTCAGCTGTCAGTGGCGTTTATGTGTGATGTTCAGCATCTGACACAACGAGCCGCATATATATTCAGATGCATTCTCTAAGACCTTTCTGGAAATATGGCCGCAAAGGTGAATAAAATAATGTATTAATCAATAACCCCCCCCCCCTCTCTCTCTCTCTTTCTCTCTCATTCTACATTCAGTCTGTTCTCAGCGCTGCTCTCTTTAGTACGCCAGTATTCTCCTTCTCCTCTTCATCATGTGTTGTGCTTTACCTAAACTCAGGTCTGGATTAGAGACATGATGATGGGACCCGGACTGAGCAGATCCCGATCATCATCATCATCATCATCATCATGAAACCTGGATCCTCAGTAACTGACAGGAGAAGGATCAGTGCGATGGAGAGCGTGAGTCCGCTGGAGAATCATTATCTGCATTATATAGATAAAAACACAGAGGTGAGTCACAGTTTCATTTCACCAGCAGATTCAGACTGACTAACTGAGATTAATTAACTGAAATATGATATCGTATGTTTCCTCAGGCTGCCGGTATGATGTTTCGTGTGTTTATTTAGCCTGGTAACACTAGAGTAAAGCTGATTATTCTTTAAAAGCCTTAAAGTCCTGCTGTAGTCGATCATTTTATCCCTTAAAAATCATGTTTGATAAAGAAAAAGTACGTATTTCAAGTTTTTTTCCTTGAAAAAAATTGTTCATGCTTTAAAATAACTTGAATGTAACTCGACACCCTTGCCTCATTTAGTATGCGCGGTTCTATGAATATGCAAATGAGCCCCGCCTCCACTCACTCCCTCACTCAGAGATCCACTGGTTGGCGATCACACGTTGATCTGATTGGTTACAAGGTGGTTTGTGACGTCAGAAACACCAGCGATTTCAAAGCGTGTGTTTGAGACTGTCTTTGGTTCACTGGAGTTTTAAAGGGATACTCCACTTTTTTTTTGGAAATAGGCTCATTTTACAACTCCCTCAGGGGTTTGCATTTGGGTTTTACCGTTTTCGAATCTGTCTGGTTACTGATATTCTTCTAAATTTTAGAAAATCAGCTGAATAGATTCAAAAACGGTTGTTAGATTGAATAGAAACAATCTGAATAGATTGAATAAAAAACTCAACTGTTTAACTCTGGGGGAGTTGTAAAATGAGCCTATTTTCAAAAAAAGTGGAGTATCCCTTTAAGAAGGAAATACTCAGCAATGCTGTCCACTTATCAACGCACACACGGTTTAAGCGTGTTAAAAACACCACATACACACATAAACAACGCTGGGGGACTGTTGAACATGTTATGTTGAAACGAACATGAATATTGTATTAATATGATAATGTTCATGCAGAAGAAGCACTATATAGTAAATATTATAATAGTCTGTACAGTTCAATAAATTATAAATCTGGCATGAAGATCTACTACAATTAGTTTAGTTTACAGTAGAGTCCGAAAGTCTGAAAATGATCCTATTTTGCATGTTATTTGCATATTACAAATTGAATTTTAAAGCATAAAAAATGAGAATCCACATTTTAACATCAAATAACAATAACATCCTATTTATTTATTGTTAATTATATTTTAAAGCATAAACAGTTCGAGTGAATGTGAATGTGTGTCTGTTTTGGGTGAAGTTGATGAACTGAAAAAATCAAAAAGGTGTCTTTTTTACTTTACTTCACAACATTTCTTAGTTTCATTCGTGCGTTTGGCAGACGCTCTCCTCCAAAGCGAGTGGCGTTGCATTGGAAGCAGACGTGGACTCCCAGCATCGATCTCCGTCAGAATCAGGGAACGTTTGATCCTCATATTGAAGCATCAAACTCCTTGAAACTGTTCAGAGTTCTGCTTCGCCGTCCGTTCGATGGGTTTGCATCACACACACACACACACACACAAACGCGACTGATTCTCTCAGCACACCTTGTTCTTTCTCAGCGTTTGTGTGAACCGAATTCCTGGAGCTCAGGAGCTCTCCCGGGTCGCAGGGCCTGTTGTTCAGTTCTTAAGGCTCAGATTATGGCTTTGGCTGAATATCTGCGCTGGTTTCTCAGCACTCAGCAGGAGCTCTTGCGTTGTGTTTAACGCTGGTTCAGAGTAACACACACACACACACACACACAGGACAGCGTTTCTCTGCAATCAGCTCTGATCCGAGACTGAATTTCACCTGCTGCATTGACCATTAAAACTCATTATTTCACCTAAACTACACATTGAAGTGTTTTTTCCTTGAAAAAAAAGTAAAATATCTTCAATGTAACTCGACACCCTCGCCTCATTTAGTATGCGCGGTTCTATGAATATGCAGATGAGCCCCACCTCCACTCTTTGGCGATCACTCGTTGATCTGATTGGTTACAAGGTGGTTTGTGACATCAGAAACACCAGCGATTTCAAAGTGTGTTTTTGAGACTGTCTTTGGTTCACTGGAGTTTTAAAGAGGAAATACTCAGCAATGCTGTCCACTTATCAACGCACACACGGTGTGTGTTAAAGCGGATTAAACACACCACACACACAAACAACATACTTTAAACTCCGCCCCTTTGTCACAATCCACTGAAAGCTTGTATTCAGACCCGCCTCCACTTTTGAGAGCCACGCCCACATCTCAACATCCAATCACCAACCGCCCCCGCCCTTTTCGCTAATTCCTTACACTCGGGTATACGTCACAATACAGTCTGCCACGACTTGCGTTTCATCACAAATACTATGATGGTTTATTTAAATCACAAACTATGAGCAATAACATTGATGCTTAACATCATGAAATCTGGTACATATTATATATAATTACTACTAATATTTTATCTATATTATGTTATCATTGCTTACTACAGATGAGCGATCAGGTAATAGGAGCTGGTGTGAGTGGAGGCGGGGCTCATTTGCATATTCATTCTGTTCATCTTGTGTTCAAGCTATTTTAAGGCATGAAGACATTATTTTCACAGGTAAATAAATGTTTTGATTATCACACAAAGTTTTTTTAAGGGATACATTTATTGACCTCAGGGTATTGGATGAGTATATACTATATCAGGGATGGGCAACGTCGGTCCTGGAGACAGTTTCGCTCCAACCCTGAAAAAAAACTTCCTAGCAATACTGAAGACCTTGATTAGCTTGTTTGATTAGGGTTGAAGCTAAACTCTGTAAGACAGTGGCCCACCAGGACTGAAGATGTCCATCCCTGTACTATATTATAATTAGGGTTGGGTATCGTTTGAATTTGAACGATTCTGATTCCGATTCCTTGTTTTGATTCCGGTTCCTAACGATTCTCGATTCCGATTCTTTTAAGAGGCAGGGTCAAAAAAGTTTAGCTAACCTTGCTAACCAACGGCCTTTCTGAAGGAAATAATCCTTCGGTAAAAATACTCCTTTTGTCACAAATTTTGCATTTTGCCGAGATTTCGTTATTTTTAGAAAAGCGAAGCCACACTTTGGATCGTCGACGTAAGCTACTCATGTTCGACTCGCGCGGTTATGCCAACACTTCCGGTAGACGCTTCTTCGTTGATGTTGTTCAGCGGTTTCTTCTTCCGCTCGGCGGACTGTGAATATCGAAACTAGGAATCGAAATTTTAACTTTTGAACGATTCCGGGAAAAACGAAAAGTCAGTCTCGGTTCCAATCGATACTCGATTCTCGATACCCAACCCTAATTATAATCAATGCATTTTTCGAGATCTAATCAGTGTATTGAGTGCAGTCTAACTCGTTTTGTGGTCGGGTGAGTGTGTGTGTGTGATGGGTAGGTTTAGTGTACAATATAAAAACCATTACGCCTCTGGAATGTCCTCAGAAGTACAGCAAAACAAACGTGTGTGTGTGAGAGAGAGTTAGTGAGTGTGTGTATTATAATCAGTGTATTGAGTGCAGTTTGACCTCATGCAGATGTTGTTTTCCTCAGGAGTTGGTCAGCGTGTGATGATGATGATGTCCGGTAACTTGTCTAACGCGTCTCAGCTGGCCTGGACTCCTCCCTCTTTCACTCCCGCGGCTCAGGCTCGGGTAGCGGCGACCATGATCCTCTTCATCTTCGCCGCGCTCAGTAACCTAGCGCTCTTCATCAGTGTGTGTCGCGGCCGGCGTCTGGCGTCTCACCTTCGACCCCTCATCCTCAGCCTGGCGGCGGCCGACCTCTTGATGACCTTCGTGGTGATGCCGCTGGACGTGGTGTGGAACGTGACGGTGCAGTGGCTCGCGGGCGACGGCGTGTGTAAGGTCATGTGTTTCCTGAAGCTGTTCGCCATGCAAACCTCGGCGTTCGTGCTCGTGGTCATCAGTGTGGACCGACACCAGGCCATCCTGCGCCCGCTCGACTCGCTCGACGCGCACCACAGGAACAGGAGGATGCTAGTGTCGGCCTGGAGCCTCAGCGCGCTGATCGCATCACCACAGGTCTCACACACACACACACACATCTAACACTCACTAACTCTCACACACACTCACTCCCTCTTCCTCTTGCAGCTGTTCATCTTCAGGACGGTGAGAGCAGAGAGCGAGGACTTCACTCAGTGTGTGACACACGGCAGTTTCCGGGAGCGCTGGCAGGAGACGGCCTACAACATGTTCCACTTCGTCACACTGTACGTGATTCCCCTGCTGGTCATGAGCTGCTGCTACACCTGCATCCTCATCGAGATCAACCGGCAGCTGCACAAGAGCCAAGGTACGGAGACTCGCTCCATCGATCCATCCGTCCTCAGGCCCCGCCCACACTACTGCGTTTTCGAGACCTTTTGCTACGTTTGCACCTCCCGTCCAGACTAAAACGGGAAAAACGAAGACCTAAAACGTAGAAATTTAGAAACGCTGTTTTGCGTTTTGAATCTCCGGAGGGCGTTTTAGTGAAGACGGGACGAAACGGAGGAGTTCAGAAACGCTGACGCTCGGCTCTATGATTGGGTGTCATCCTTCCCTGATTCGTCAATCACTGTTTACACCGGCACGCGCATGCCCAGTGTTGGTGAATGGTCACGTGATGCGCGATTTCAGTCGTTTTAATGTGGAAGGAGATCATTTCTAATACGCAGATAAAACGCTGGTGTGGACGGAGATCGTATTCGTTATAATTCTCCGTTTTTAAACGAAAATGCAGTAGTGTGGGCGGGGCCTCAGTCAGTCAGTCCATCAATCAATCAGTCCATCCGTCAGTCAGTCAGTCAGTCAATCGATCAATCAGTCCGTCAATCAATCAGTCCGTCAGTCAATCAGTCCGTCAATCAATCAGTCCGTCAATCAATCAGTCCGTCCGTCAGTCAGTCAGTCAGTCAGTCAATCGATCAATCAGTCCATCCGTCAGTCAGTCAGTCAGTCAGTCAGTCAATCAATCGATCAATCAGTCCGTCAATCAATCAGTCCATCCGTCAGTCAGTCAGTCAGTCAATCGATCAATCAGTCCATCCGTCAGTCAGTCAGTCAATCAATCGATCAATCAGTCCGTCAATCAATCAGTCCATCCGTCAGTCAGTCAATCAATCGATCTATCAGTCCGTCAATCAATCAGTCCGTCCGTCAATCAGTCAATCGATCAATCAGTCCATCATAATCAATCATGATTTTCTTCTGATGAGTCTCTCACATGTGACTCAGTGACTCTGAGGTGCTGGAAAAACAGTTCAAGAGTTCAGCTCATCATCATGAAGACAGGAATACATTAGTAATACCTATAATGCCCCTGTCAGGTTTAGCGGCTCCATAAAGCGGTCACATGACTACAGTAGTGGATTACGGTAATATCAGCACAGCTGCTGCTTTCCTCCCTCTGAAGCCCGAGAGCTTCGCTCACTTGATTCCTACCAAGGGCACCAACAAGGTCAGGCATTTATGAGGAGTTCAGAGACGGGTGAAGACTGAAGGTTCATGCATTCTCTGGGAATCGAACCCTTGACCTCTGTAACTCTAGCCCTCAATGCCTCATTGTCACAAGTAAAGTCTCTCCCCTCTGCTCTCTGATGTGTGTGTGTGTGTGTGTGTCCTCAGCGGGCGAGTCTCTCCGGCGCAGCGGCACAGACATGATCCCGAAGGCCAGGATGAAGACGCTGAAGATGACGGTGATCATCGTGGTGTCGTTCGTGGTGTGCTGGACGCCCTACTACCTGCTGGGCATCTGGTACTGGTTCCAGCCGGAGATGCTGACGGTCACGCCCGAGGCCATCCATCACCTGCTCTTCGTGTTCGGGAACCTGAACACATGCTGCGACCCGGTGATCTACGGGCTGTACACACCCTCCTTCCGTGCAGACCTCGCCCGCTGCTGCCGCCGCACACACACACACTCGCCACGCTCTCTGGAGCACCGGCACGAGGCCGACCCGCACAAGCCCACGTAACTACATCTTGAAAATCAAGTTGTGCTGGTCTTTTCTTCTCTATTTCTTCTCAATGTGGGCGGGGCTTGATTTTGTCTGTTGGGAATCCGATTGGATGGTTGTGGTTTTCCCTAGAGACAGAGCACATTTAGGCCACGCCAACCAACCGTCTCCATTGACTCTGTATTGTGAGGCTGCCTCCTCGTCATTCTGACTCACCCACATCACTACATCTTCCTGCTTGAAAGGGGAGTTGCGCTGGCCTCTTCTTCTCCACTGTATCCTATATCCGAGGGAAAGGCTTTTGGAACAAGAACAAATGTTGACGGGGCTTGATTTTGTCTGCTTTTGCAGGGAGTTTGATTGACAGGCGATCTGACCAATCAAAATCCGCCATCTGCCAAATCCGCCAATTTTTGTCCGACAAAGCAGTCAGGAGAGTTAGTAGATTACGGTTGTGGACTTGAACTTGGGAAACGGTGTGTACTACTGACCTCTTTCCACGGTTGAAACAACATTCTCTGATGTTTATTTGATGCTGTAAGTGAACTAGAAGAGATGATCGGTTCACGAGGCGCTACAGCGATCTGTCACGACACATTAAAGAGCATCAAAACGGTATTTATTATTATTTTAAAACATTTTTTTTAATGAATAAAATAAAAAAATGTAGACCTTGTTTCATATCAAAAGTGCCTGGTCAGTGTTTGAGAGCGCAGTGGCTTGTCGGACATAGCAACAGTAACTAAAGGAGGCGGGCCTTTGGTCAATTGATCACAGACTGTAAATATGGGCGTAGTGTGTGTGACGTCTGCCCAAACTGGCTTAACAACGACTCTAACGACTGCGAGGGAGTGTGTTTATCAGAACGCTCTCGGACTCGAGAGCTGTGCAGAAAAGAGCTCAGAGCAGATTTGCAGTTTTAGAATAACTTCACAGCGGGGGATTGTTATTAAAGAGTCAGCTGGACGTGCTGAAACGTGTCACACACCTTCAGACTGTTGATGTGTGTGTGTGTTTGCATACAGTGTGACTGTTGACTGCGCAGCTCGCTCAGTCCCAGAGACGCCCTCACACTCGCATCCTCAGGGTTTCGTCTCGTTTCCAGCTCACATATCCAAACACTCCTAAATCAATGTACATTTCCTGGAGAACAAGCAAGATCATTTGATAAGAAACTGATCAAAATTCTATAATTAATTTATGCTAAAAACAAGAACACATCTGTCATTGGTATCAGGAAAATAAACACGATTCAAAGGGAAAACAAGTCGTTTTTTGTTTTTTCAGGTAGATTATTTCTCCAAAAGCAAGACTTCTTAACCTGTCATTGTGCTTGATCTGTTAATGTGTCTTGATCTAAATGCTCTGAGTCTGCAGTTTTATCATTGCACATTTCCATGTGGAGGGTTGTGAAGTTGACTCTGACCAATGGATGTTGTGATGATGATCAGTCAGCCAATCAGATCTGGTGACCCTAAAATAACATGTGATGGTGAATCTCTGTTTGTTTATAAGAGTACGGGAGGGACGGGGGGTTTGAATCATGTTCAAGGTAGTGTATAGACCATTTCACAAGATGTAAACAACACTGGTCCAGAAGCACTTCCTGTTTCAGTTTGTAGCTGTTTTCTTTATTTCACATGTTGCCAGTTAACAAAACAAATCAATTGACACTGAACCACGTTTTACAACTTGCTTTATTTTTCCTCTATTAAATCAATCAATTGTTTAAATGTTCTTTAAGATCTTCAATGCTTTAAACTGAGTAGTTCAACAAGTCACAGGTGATAATTTATCACTCAACCACACTACTCAAATTCCCCACACGGGGTCACTGTAATGCTTTAACCAAGGAAAAGAATATACACTCAAAATGAATAATTAACAAAAAAATATCTTAACAGATAATTTAGTAAAGTGTCAATTTCTCAATGTCAAATATTTACGAATGTTAGGGCACACTTTCAGGGTGAAACAATACACTTTCAAAGCAAACACAAACACGGTAGTGGCACCCTACACAAACACAAAAGCCCTGTTAGCATTTTCATCATGTGCTTTCAAACACCATGTCACCAGAATCAAATATAACATATACAGGATATTATACACGTTATTCACATTTCTTATGCACTTTACATTGAAAATTGACTTACCGAACTCTTTTATAGAGATTTCAAAATGCAGTCACGTGCGATCAAACATCTTCGATCATCTCGAAATAGAGCATCAATTAAATCAAGGATGATACTCGACACACGGATGGATTAATCTCATGCACTGCTGTTTTCCGTTTCTCTCTGCATTGCGCGCTATTAACACGTCATCATCAGGGGCTCGCTTTTCTTAAAGGGGAAGTACTTTTTTACAAGTTCAAACACCACCCGGCTGAGCTTACCACAGTCGGCATAACCAGCACACCTCCTGGCAAAGCTAAGTGTGCTGGCTCTAACAGCCACTGGCTCTCATCTTTCACATTCACCGACCACCCTTTTGCCATTACTGTTGATATGGAGCCCGCTGGGACATGCACCATACGTCTCCCTGCTAGCCGGGCCACACGACTCTTAGGAACATCACAGGTCTGTGTGTGCTGGAACGCGTTCCTCCAATCAGTCTCTAACCCCCCTTCAAATGGAGCCTCAAATTCAGATTGCACTATTTGCCGGCACTTACTAATGATGTTCATCCCCACAATACAGGAAACAGCTTTTGAGGAGGGCGGAGGATCCTTTACTACTAAGAAGCCGCAATTTGGAATTTTCCTCCCCATCGTCTCTACCTCTAACTCGAGATATCCTAAGTACGGGATGTCCAGCCCGTTTGCTGCAGTCAGCTTGAGCCATCCAGCAGTTGAAAGCATGTCTTCATCATCACCCCCCAAAGGTTGTCGAAAGAAACTTTCAGATATCGTACTCACTTGGCTGCCTGTGTCCAGGAGACAGGATACTTCTACGCCAAGAACCTTAATATCCACTTGAGGACATGTCCCCACTGCCCGCTTCAACAGTTCTTCTTGACTTGAGTCTACAGGTTGGCCCTGGATTGCTCGACTCACAGCAACCCGGGCGTCACATTTCCCGACTCAATGGAACGGGATGCAGGTCTCTTAGCGTTTCGTTTCTGGGGACAATTTCTCGCAATATGCCCGGCTTCTTGACATTTCAGGCATATGGGCTTACCATCTTCAGTGAATCGTAACTGGGCTCGAGTGTTATTCCGTAGGCCCCCAGCCCCCTGTTGTTGTGTCATCAAGTTATTAACTGCCTGGGTTAGCTCAAGGATCTGCCTGCCCTGTTGAGTTACTACATCCATTACTTTGGATAAAGTGACTGGGTTTTGGCCCGTGGCTTTTACTTCTGCACAGTGTGCACTCTCACTGTAGGAGCCATATGTAGCACTTCGACTTTTAGGGGTCCGAACCCTCCCAGACTGCTCCTCCCAGCCCCATAGATAAGCTTCCTCCCTCACTTCCACCATAGAAGACTCAGGCTTGTCTCTTACATACCGCCGAAGTTCCCGTCTGAGGGTATGGTCTCGGATGCCCTCTACAAACTGGTCTCTTAACATCGTCTTTTCATCTCCCACAGCCTCTGGTGTACGCTTAGTAATTTGACTGAGAGCTTGAGCTAGTGCATGAGAGAAATCACGAACATCCTCCCCCTCTTTCTGCTTACGACTATAAAAGTCCTGGAGGAGTTGGGCACTGCTGCGCCTATCAGTAAAAGCCTCTCTAAGGTAAGTAAGTATATCCGTGGATATATCGGTGTCTACATTGCTTCGCAATCGAACCTCTTCTAATGCAGCACCTCGCAGCAAAGACATAACAAAATCACACTCATCATTTGGTGTCATGTTTCTGGCTCTTAAAGCACGCTCAACCTCATCTATAAACTCATCTACTGTTCTCCCATCTTTTTCAATGTCCCCTGTGAATGGGCTGATGTGACGTTCTCGGGGTACATACACATAAGTCTTATTACACCCCCCTTTTAAAGACTCAAGTGTGGCCATTGCTTCATCGTGCTTTTGACTCAGTTCTCTTAACTTCAGACGAATGTCATCCTCTTCCCCCTCCGAATAGTCAGACATGTTGCAAGTCAAAGTCTTGAGTGTGGCAACTGAAAGGGACAATCCGTGCCTACTTCAGATAGGAAACGCACTTCACCACTCCGTCGGCTCTGTCACGTCCTGGCCCAAACCAACGACCGTCTCTATTCTGCGTCGAACACTCCGTCCAGTGACCGCAAACTCCTTCCACGCCAGAGGCTTCTCTTCACCACTACCGTGTTTGCTCACCCGTGTGCCACTAACATTTAACTGACACTGGCAATATAGATTTATAAAAGGACCCCACTCCTGGTACCAAATTTTGTTGCCAGTTAACAAAACAAATCAATTGACACTGAACCACGTTTTACAACTTGCTTTATTTTTCCTCTATTAAATCAATCAATTGTTTAAATGTTCTTTAAGATCTTCAATGCTTTAAACTGAGTAGTTCAACAAGTCACAGGTGATAATTTATCACTCAACCACACTACTCAAATTCCCCACACGGGGTCACTGTAATGCTTTAACCAAGGAAAAGAATATACACTCAAAATGAATAATTAACAAAAAAATATCTTAACAGATAATTTAGTAAAGTGTCAATTTCTCAATGTCAAATATTTACGAATGTTAGGGCACACTTTCAGGGTGAAACAATACACTTTCAAAGCAAACACAAACACGGTAGTGGCACCCTACACAAACACAAAAGCCCTGTTAGCATTTTCATCATGTGCTTTCAAACACCATGTCACCAGAATCAAATATAACATATACAGGATATTATACACGTTATTCACATTTCTTATGCACTTTACATTGAAAATTGACTTACCGAACTCTTTTATAGAGATTTCAAAATGCAGTCACGTGCGATCAAACATCTTCGATCATCTCGAAATAGAGCATCAATTAAATCAAGGATGATACTCGACACACGGATGGATTAATCTCATGCACTGCTGTTTTCCGTTTCTCTCTGCATTGCGCGCTATTAACACGTCATCATCAGGGGCTCGCTTTTCTTAAAGGGGAAGTACTTTTTTACAAGTTCAAACACCACCCGGCTACACACATGTAAAGAAAACATCTTAAAGATGTTTGTTTAACTTTTTGATTCAGTTTTAAATGTTCTGTTGGTTGTTTTTTATCCCAGCTTTTATGTAGTGTTAAAAAACTGAAACAGGAAGTGCTTCTGGACCAGTGTTGTTTACTTCTTGTGAAATGGTCTATATGGAGAAGAAGAAAGGTCCCAGAACTGAACCCTGAGGAACTCCATTTCCCAGCTGATGAGATTGGATGCCTCGCCTCCACAATCAACCTTGAAGGATTTCAATTAAACAAACATCAATAAAAGACAGTGTATACAATGAGAATGAGTTGTTGTTGTATTACAGAAATTAGGATCATGTGCATAATTTTCATGTATACTAAATATAATTATCTTTTTTGTTTGATTCTGGGTAAAAACATGAAATGAACGTTCCTGAGAGACTCAATATCTGCTAAAGAGATCCTCATTAATGACAGCGAGTGAAGCAGGATTTCATAACTAGACATTCTCTTCATTGTGGTCATTTTATCCCTTACAACACTTTTAAAATGTGGAAACAAGGGAGATTAGAGGGAATTTTCAATGAATTATGATTTTGTTTTTGTCCGTTTCATACACAAAGTTAGAAAAATGTTTAGAATTTAGAATATAAAGCTTAGAATATAAATATGAGTTGAAGAGAATTGTGGTTTATATTTACTTCTGGTTCAATTGTCTATTAGAAATAGAAGGTCTTGTGCATCTTGATTGTTGGATACATCATAGAGCAAGGAGCAATAGTGCAAAAAATAAATCGCATGCGCTTCTGCACAGAAATAATGAAACATATGACACGTAACAGTTCTACTTAACGCTGTTTTATTTGGCAAAGAGGTTCATTACAACCGGCTGAAGGAAGAGAAACAGGACAGACGTCAGCCGAGAAATTCACGATGACTTCTGTGCCGTACAGACTCAGATCTGACGGGTTTTCCAACACGATCTCGTGAAAGTGCGTATCTATACCATTAGTTTCACTTCTTGTGCTATTTACACGCCATAAATATCTTTTGCGTGCGTACGCACTGTAAACCCCTGGGTGGGATTAGGGGTGTATGTGTTGCGTAGGCTACTGTATCATACACGCGAACACTGTTTTGGCGTATAAATGGCACGAGAAATTAAATTCGTGGTATAGACACAGTCACAACAGGTTAAAGCTACAGGAGCGTTCGGTTCCGAAGAGTTAAAGCATCACTTCTCTCATTGGTACAAGCATTCAAAATCAGCATCTACTCGACTAAACAACTTATTATCCTAAACCTTAGACATGTTGAGCATCCATCACATACAAACATTTCAACATCCAGAATATAGACGAGTTCATAAAGCAGCAAACAGAGATCGACCCGCGACATTTCAGAGTCTGAGGCCTTTTCTTCAACAATAACGCTTTAATATGGACAGTCGGAAACTCTTTCACGGTCGGCAGGGAATATAATTAGCGAATTGCGACATATATCACTATCGATATCACAATTCTGACTTTTTTTCTTGCAATTTGGAGTTTATAATTCACAAGTATAAAATATATATTCAGAATGAGTCGCAATTCGCTTTTTTATTCCATGGCAAAACGAGCTTCCGTAAAAAAAATCACATCTGGAATCACTAAATGTATTTTCACGCTGGAGATCCATACACACATTTGTCATTTTTCTTTGCAATCAACAATCTACTCGCTTTTAACTCTCAAATTGCTAACATTTTCTTTTAAATTCTACAGACAGAGAGAAGAAAAAATACTTAATCAAAAGAACAGCGACAATATGAATATAAGAGAATAACATTAAAAAACAATCGTACATCTATTTTGGCAATATTTCCCAAATCAAGCAGAAAAAGAACTTTTCATCGTGGGAAAATGAATCAAAGGAAAGTTCTACAAGAGAACAGAAGTTTCTCCACTTGTGTCCGTCTTAAATTTGGCCTCGGTTTCTAATCTTGTTGCTTTATTTTAGTTTATACATTTTGGTTTCATTGCGTTTGTTCTAGACAAGAATCAGAGGCCTAAAGGGTTAAAGACTTCCTGTGAATCTACATTAATGTGTTATTTTGGCAACTATTCGAAAAATGAAGAGCAGTTCGCATGCGTATTAAACCAGTTAGATCACACACACACACACACACACACACACACACTGGTTTGGGTTTGTTCATGTGCTTTAGAGGAACAACCGAGATATTTGGTCTCATAAACACGATCGCTAACCGTTATTTGGCAAGTTCAGCTTCAACATTACAAAGAAAGAAGCAGATCTTATTTTCTGGTTTCAACATATGAAAATATATTCGATAGGCTATCTGCTAGGCGTTATTAGTTATCATTTCTAGAATAGAATCTGTCTTTGAGGTACTGAGTGACGTCAGTGTCTGAGAGCTTTGGTTATTGGTCAGTTTCTGGTCAATCACCATCAGTTATGAAATACATTTCAAAAAGTCATGCTTTGGTATATTAGAATTATGACATTAAAACGCATAATTATGACATATTAAGTCAATCATTATGAGATATAAAAAGTCAAAACTATGACAAAGTTAAAGTCATAATTATGAGACAAAAATTGGAAATGATGACACTAAATCATAAGATAAGTCTAAATTATGGCATACTAATTCATAATTATAAGATAAAAGGTCGACATTATATCATATACCAATTCATAATTCAGAGAAAAAAAATCGAAACTATGACAAAGTCCTAATCATGCCATACTAATTCATAACTGAGATAAGAATATATAATGACTTAGTATGTCAATTTAATTGTATTAAAAATACTAAGTTATAATTAAGAGATAAAAATAAGTGACAGTAAGCCAATAATAATGTTAAAACTTTAGGGTTGCTTTTTAATCTCAATTTCATTTTTGAGATAAATCTCATATCTATGAGTTAGTACATAATATTTTTGCTTATCTCAGAATTTAGCCTTTTTATGTCACAGTTCTGATTTACCAAAGCACGAGTGTGTCGGGAGCGGGTCCGGTGACCCAGTGTCTGGAGAAGCAGGAGATCTTTGGACGTTCCTCGGCTCTCACACACACACACACACACGCACACACACACACGTCTGAGGAAGAGTCTCGTAACGCATCACGTCGCGGCAGAGGTCAAACTCTCACTGGCATCGGTTCGGACCCGAGGAGGACCCGTTTGAAGACGCCCGTGGTTGAGGTAGAAGGTTTTCCCAGGCTCTTTGGGTGGAGTGGGAGGGGCTTAGACAAGGGGGCGGAGTCTTCAGCTGCACACAGGCTAATTTGGCGAATAATCACTGAGCAATCACACGACACACACACTCATTACATCCACACACTAACTATTCATCTGCTCAGTCACACAGAACACACAGTTTAAACGGGGCTCTGATGGGGTTTCAGTCCGCAGACGCTGTGTGTGTGTCAGTCGTCAGCAGAGGCACTACACGGATGTTGTGTGTGACTGAGTTCAGTTGTGTAAGGCTTTGGTGAGAGAGACTCGAGGGGGGGGGGGGGGGGGGGTCATTCGGTGCCGGTGTCTGCCGGGCTGAGAGGTCGTGGTTCGATCATCACCTGACACTGAGGAGCCGCTGCCTGACCCTCGACCCCAGCCTGAGGAACAGAGTTTGTTACATATGAGATTCAATGACATGTGAGTGTGTTTGTGTGTTTTACTCTATTATACATCTATTGTGTGCGTGTGTGTGTGTTTACCTGTGGCGTGAGCTCGATGGCGTCAGTCGCGCGGATCGTGGCGTCTTTCGCGGCGCTTTGACCTCCTGACAGACTCCAGTTACCCGGAGAACCTTTCTGACAGAAGAAACTACACACACACACACACACACACACACACACACACACACACACACACAGTCAGAAAGAGACTTGCAAAAGTAATGAATACACTATTACACTCCTCCCCAAATGATGAGTGTTTCCTTTAATGATGAGTGATGCGTTACGTTACATTACTAGTTATGTGAGAAGAGATCTGATTCTATAACTGAAGTCACTTGTAATGAGTTCACACACACACACACACACACACACACACCTGTGCCGGTACCCGAACATGAGGAAGAGAGCGCAGAAGAGGATGCAGGCCATGCTGATGTGGATCCCGATCACCAGTCCTGTCATGGAGCTCTCGCTGTCCTGACCACAGTTACACACACTCTGTCCTGCTGACCACACACACACACACACACACTCCTTCAGCTGAACAGCACACATCATCTGCCGGCGACGGTTTTATAAAGACAGCAAAATCACAAACATTTCAGAAGCACAAGCTGCTTTACATTTTAAAACCAATTCTCTGTGAAATGTCTCGGTTTGGTCAAACACTCACACTAGAGGTGAAAGGTCAAGTCAAGCGCTTTGCATTGTGGGATACAGTAGTCAGTTTACACGTGTTCTGTTGTAGTTTTGGACTGTTAAAAACGTATACATATCGTTTCAAAAGCAGTATTTCTTATTCTAAAATGCTGTTTTATCGACTAGATCATGATTACTAATTTTTAATTCTAAAATGTATTTCTATAATGAACATGCAGAGAAGTGTTGATGAGCAGGACACTGATGGAACGCCACAGCTGACATAGTTATAAATTAATAAATATAGAAAGATATAAATGTAGACATAAATACATATGTGAAAGTAAATACATTAAATGAAATTAAAAAATACAGTCATACATAAATAAAAGTATAAATACTCATTTTTTTTTATTATTATGTCAGCTTTGGCATTCCATGGACCCTGACTGTGCACACACTGACGCTCTGCCTCCCTCTAGTGTGTGTGACGTCACACTGCAAGAGTCTCAGCTTACACATGCACATCCTCCAGTGTGTGTAATCAACTCTCAGTGATTCATCGCTTTCATTGTTTGCGGACGAATCGTTCAGTGTTGTTCATTTCAAACCCTGAATATGACGCATCACCTGCTGCATCTTTCACACTCTTCTCAGTCTCAGCCAATGAGACGAGTCGCTTGTTGCCGATGCTGTCACCATTCCCATTAAAGGCACAGAGCTGGATCTCATACACAGCTGCGGCTTCTGCAACACACACACACACGGATTGTGAGACACTGCTGCTCTTGTGCATGCGTGGGTATGAATGCTTGAGTGCGTGTGTGTGTGTGTGTATGCATGCACAAGTGTGTGTATGCATGGATGAGTGCATTTGCATGCTTGAGTGTGTGTATGCATGTGTAAGTGAGTGCATGATTTGGTGTGTATGGCATGTGCTTTGCATGCATGCGTGAGTGAGTGAGCGTGTGCATGTGTGTGTGTGTGTGTGTGTGTGCACTGACCCAGGTTAGAGATGGTGTGTGTGTTTATCTGTGCAGGAAAGCGCTCCTCGTGTCCAAACTCTTGTTGCGGCAGTATTCTATAAGAGAGTTTGTGTCCCTCCACTCGGCCTGCTTTAGCGGGCAGATCCCAGAACACCTGCATCGCTGTGCGGTTCAGAACCTTCGTGAAGAAACTCGGCATTGTGGGAACTGAGAGACAGAGTTCACAGAGTTAGCGCAGAACACGTATTACCACAGCAGGCTATAGCACAGCGGTTCACACACACACTCGGCGTTCAGTCATGTGTGTGTGTGTGAAGTCTTACCGGCCCCGTGTGTGGTGGCGACGACGCTGCTGGACTGCTGACTGGCTCCCAGTGGCGAATACGCTTTGACGTAGATGGAGAAGGTGGTGGACGCTTCCAGGTTGGTGAAGTCGTGCTGAAACGTGTCTTTGCTCACGGCTTCCTGAAGCTCGCTGCTGTCCGGCTCTGAACACACACACACACACACACACACACACACGTCAGTTTAGATCCTCCTCCAGCGTCTGATAAACGCAGCTCTCGTCGGCTTCTCGTCTCACCGCCCAGCTTGCGTATGTGCAGCACGTATCCGATGATGGCGTCCGTGGCGCGCGGCTCCGGCTGCTTCCAGCGGATCCGCAGGGAACTGGTGGACAGCGGTGTGGCCGTCAGCTCCTCAGGGGCTTCTGGGAACTGGGCGGACTGGGAGACGGAGAGGCGGGCGCTGGCCTGGTTGGTTCCGGCGCTGTTCTCCGCGATACACTGATAGATGGCCTCGTCTTCAGCCGTGACGCGCGTCACAGCCAGAGTACTGCAGGTCAAAGGGCACAAACATTACACCGATTCATACTTCAGTCAGCTCAGACTTTCTGCATTCAGATATTACAGTGTTTAAATTAATACATCTTTAGCGAACTGACCATTTCACAAGATGTAAACAACACTGGTCCAGAAGCACTTCCTGTTTCAGTTTGTAACCGTTTTCTTTATTTCACATGTAAAGAAAACATCTTAAAGATGTTTGTTGAACTTTTTGATTCAGTTTTAAATGTTCTGTTGGTTGTTAAAAAACTGAAACAGGAAGTGCTTCTGGACCAGTGTTGTTTACATCTTGTGAAATGAATTCAGATCCCTGTGCTTTGAAATGATGTGTATTACAAATAAATGTGAACTGAATTGAATCAAGACACTCATTTTCATTGACATCTTTATCCCTGTGAGACTCTAAACCCGCAGCGCTTCCGTCTCGATTTCACTCTTTTATCCAGTAAATTGTACAAATGTGTCAAATCTGCTCTGATTTTATCAAGGAATAACTTAGATATTGTTAGTAATATTTCAGCTTTACTTGATTATCATCATCATTTATTATAAAATCATGAGTATTAAATATGATCATCAGGCTTTTGAGGAAGGCTTATCTGTTCTTCCCTCAATCATCATCGCATTATGTGTTTTATAACTACAGATCATAAAACTAAGCTTTTAAATATCATCTTACTAAGACATATTATTGGCAGATATTGATATTAATATGCATTTTATGTCCGTATCTGCTGTATTGTTACAAAGATATCATTGATTTACATTAAAATCCTCATTAATATCAGCAACTGAGCTCAATATTCTCACTTTATCAGACTATATGAGTGATGAAAGTCTGATGTATCAAACACAACACATGAACAGATGTTTATATTCCGTCTAAAGGTTGGATAAAGTGTTTGATTTGAAGCGCGTGTGGTTTGTGGGAGTGTGTTCACCTGTTGTTGTTGGCGAGTTTGACGTTTTCTCCCGGCGAGAGAATCTTGCCGTTCTTCAGCCAGATGAGGTGCGGATCGGGAACACCTTGAGCCTGACAGGTGAAGACGACACTTGACCCTGCCGGCTTCGACACCGACTGAGGCCACTGCAGGAACTCTGGAGGAGCTGACCCCACACACACACACACACACACACACACACACACATCCACCAATCAGAGACAGCTGATGCACATCTCATATATTAACCTCATTTACCTCACACTCACTCACTCGCTCACTCACACTCTCACTCACACACACACACACACACACACTCACTCACTCGCTCACTCACTCACACTCTCACTCACTCACTCACTCACTCACACTCTCACTCACTCACTCACTCACTCACACACTCACTCACTCACTCACTCACACTCTCACTCACTCACTCACTCACTCACACTCTCACTCACTCACTCACTCACTCACTCACACTCTCACTCACTCACTCACTCACTCACTCACTCACACACTCACTCACTCACTCACTCACTCACACTCTCACTCACTCACTCACTCACTCACACTCTCACTCACTCACACTCTCACTCACTCACTCACTCACACTCTCACTCACTCACTCACTCACTCACACTCTCACTCACTCACTCACTCACTCACACTCTCACTCACTCACTCACTCACTCACTCACACTCTCACTCACTCACTCACTCACTCACTCACACTCTCACTCACTCACTCACTCACTCACTCACACTCTCACTCACTCACTCACTCACTCACTCACTCACACACTCACTCACTCACTCACTCACTCACACTCTCACTCACTCACTCACTCACTCACTCACTCACA